>JAFNEN010001212.1:0-43938 GCA_019343175.1 Oedothorax gibbosus
AACCTTTTTGCATTAGCCAGTTTATTGTTTAATAAAACTATATATTTGTGGATAGGCATCGTTTTGTACATTTCACTCACACTCCTAACAACTGCAAACAAGCAGTAAAGTATATCTTCTACATTTCCCGTTAGACATTTTAATACATTGTCTGTTTGCCTAAACATTTCCTTGAATTCTTAACAACAACTTATATTGTCATGAAACAGGCATTACATATTTTTAAAGAATTTTAAACCAAAGATATCATGGAAACAAAGTCAATATGGATATACATCAAAGTCAATATGGATATTTAGGCCGATGACTTGCCTAGTATCCATATTGACTAAATATTATTTTGAAGATTTAATCAACATATGTAGTTTATTATTATTTTTCTATCAAAACTTGAGAGGAGACTATATTAGCACGCCAGAGTAGGAGACCAATTTTAGAAACACTTTATTTACAAAAACTAACCAGACATATATACAAGTTTTGCCACATGGCATTGTGCAATGATTAAACGATGACGTAATTACAATGATCGGTGGGGTTAACACCTGACTGTAATTTGGGCAACACATGAGCTAGTAATTTCACTTACAATAAAACATCCTCCCATCTTAAGTTAATTCCCAAACATAAATTAACTTAACCACTAAAATACTAATTACTAGCATAAAAATTTTTAAACTTAGAATATGAACAGCTAACATTAAAACACTTAAACATTTATTATATCACATTAGGAATAATAACTAATTTAAAGCTTTTAAAATTTAAATCCTAAAACATGAGTCTATCAGGTACTTTAATGACACGTCCATATCTTGATAACCTCTTTTTCGTCTTGCTGAACCTTCACTAGACTCGATTTTGTATCTTCCAAACAATTGTCATGCTTAATTTGGCATTACAGTGGCAATTTACCTTCACAATCTGCTGATGATCTACAACTTCAAGCGAGTACAACCTTTGAATGGGACGAAGTAAAACACCTGACTGAGTCTTAATTCGCACTAATCTGGGTTCTTCCATCCTTGCCAGGAGTCTCAATAACTCTAGCAAGTGGCCATCACACCTTTTCTTATTGTCGGAGCCGATGAGAAAAACTTTCATCCAACATGATTTCTCTTGATTTTAACTTCGGCAATTGCATCTTTAACTGTCCGAGATATTCATTCCTGAACCTCCTCAACAGTTGTTTCTCTAGATTTTGCTCGATATCGCAATCTCTTGTCCATGTTTTTGCTCTCTTCATGTCTAAATCTGGTGTACCAACTTCATCAATGTCTTTTAGAAACATATCTGGAGTGATTGGTTCGAGATCTGTAGGATTTTCTGTCATAACTGTCAAAGGCCTTTTATTGACAGCAGCCTCACAATCACATAGTATTGTCTGCAACTCTTCATAACCCAAGACACGTTTCAAGTACTCTTCTAAGCAGCTGTTTAAGTACGCCAACTAGTCGTTCATACCAACCTCCCCACCAGGGAGCTGCAGGAGGGTTAAAGTTCCAACTGATCTTCTTTACCATACTATAACTGCTTATCCATCCCAATCAACTCGGTCAAAAGCATTGGAGGCTCCCAGTAAGTTGGTAGCATTGTCACAATACACAGTGCCGGTCTTCCCCTACGACCTATGAACCTTCTAAAACCTTGAAGAAAAGCATCAGTTGACAAGGAGGAAATAAGTTCAAAATGTACAGCCCTGTATACTGCGCATGTAAACAGGCAAATCCAGACCTTTTGAGACATCTTTGCACCAGTCTTTACGTACAGAGGCCCAGCAAAGTCCATCCCCAGCACTTCGAATACTTTAGCCTCTCGTACTCTGTCTTCAGGCAAGGGGTTTGGTACAGTTTCCAATTTCTTTGCTTTAAACCTCCTGCATGCTTGACATTGCTTGATGACTGCTCGTATGGTGTGACAACCACCTAATATCCAATAGTGCTCTCGTAGAACTGAACGCATCATCTGACTACCAACATGAGAATAATTTTTGTGAATGTCCATAATCAGACGAAAAACCACTGGATGCTTGTGATTAGGAAGAACTATTGGATGTCGAAAATCTCTGGAATCTTCTCTACACGAAATCTTTGTCTGTAGCCGAATAACACCATTCTCATCAGCATATGGGTACAGTTTTGATAGCTTCGGATCTTTTGTACCTGTAAATGATTCATCTTGTACCATCTTCAGCAGTCTCTGTTCAGCCTCTGCATATTCATCACAAGACAATTCTCCTTTTGCCCGTTGGGTTTTTGGTAATACGACATTTCCTCTAAAACGCAGAATCCAACCGAACATACGCACAATGCTTGGGTAATGAGAAAAGTAATAGAATTCGGTCTTTTCTTGATTTTGAATCACAATTAAGTTGATCTAACACATCTCTTCCTCTCAAGTGAAATTTGTTGTTCATCTTCATCAGTACTAGTAGATGGCCAAGCCTCCATGGGTTCCTGCAGCCAGACTGGACCCTCCCACCATCGAGATTGTAGTAATCGCCTTCCGTCACAACCTCGCGATGGTAGATCTGCCGGATTCTGAATCCCCGGGACGTGCCTCCACTGCTCACAAGAAGTCAATCGTTTTATTTCCGTTACTCTATTGTTGACGAAAAACTCCCCATTCATCATCGCGACAAATCCAGGCTAAGACTGTCGTGGAATCAGTCCAAAGGTAGGATTCCACATTGTCTATGTTTTAGATTTTGGAGTACCGACGAATGCATTCTTGCTCCAATTGTAGCTGCGAGCAACTCCAGTCGAGGAATGCTTACTTTCTTAATTGGCGCAACTCTGCCTCGGGCTTGAACCAATTGAACTGTTACTCCAGCGACTGTTTCACATCTGATAAATACTGCTGCAGTATAAGCTAACTTGCTAGCATCACAAAAGGTATGTAGACTAATTAAAACCCCTTCAGCACCTCCAAACCATCTGGGAATCTCTATTTGTCCTATATATTGAAGATCTTGAGTCCACTTTACAAAGTCCTCTTTCAGGTCAGCAGGTACCTCTGTATCCCAAGTCTCCTTGGTCTTCCAAGTTGACTGTAAAAGAAGCTTAGGACGCAATGTGAAAGGACAGGCAACACCAACTGGATCATAAACTCTATTAACAGCTGCTAACATTTTTCTCTTGGTAACTGTAGTACTGTTGTCAACTTCCAAGCAATCTGAAGTGATTTTCAAAGTATCGGAATCTCTGTTCCACACTATACCTAGAACCTTTGACTCGTAACATCCTGGAATACACGTATTAAGGCAAGTGTGCTCCCACCCTCTCAAGTCAAATTGTCCTTTGGCCATAATCGCAGATGCTTCTTCAATGAAATTGTACAGCTGCTCCTCCGTATCGACACTAGTGACACAATTGTCAACGTAGAAGCTATCTTGAAGCTTTTCAATATTTGAGGGGTGCCAATTTCTCTCTCCACTTTCACACATTAAACGCTCTTGAGATAAATGATGCTTAATTACTGCCTCCAACAGAAATGGCGAACATGTGACACCAAAAACTACTCTATTGTGACGAAGAACAATAAGGTTACCTTCAACGTCATGCCACAAAAAACGCAGATAATTCCTGTCACTCTTGAAGAGCCTAATCTGGAGAAACGCTTTCCTTATATCAGATATGACACCAATTTTCCTAGACCTAAACTTGGTCAGCACAGTAGGAATAGACTCTATTAGGTTAATTCCAGTTTCTAGACAGTCATTCAAAGAAGAATGGCCAGGCGACTTTGCAGAGGCGTCAAAGACAGGACGAACTTTGGTTGTACTATCTTCCTTTAAAATTGGTCGATGAGGTAAATAATGTCCTGGTTCAGATATTTCAGTCTGTGGAACCCTTTCTATTATTCCATCTTGCAACCATTCATCAAAGACTTCCTGGTATCTGTTCATCAAATTATCTCTATTCAGCTTTTGAGTAGTGGATTCCAGTCGCCTCCTAGCTAAATCATAGTTGTCAGGCAGGGGCTGGTGACCAATCTTCCAGGGCATGTGTGCTTCATATCTTCCATCTTCACCCTGGGAAACTGTTTCTTCAAAATGTTGCAAAATTGCTTGCTTCGTTTCTTCTGCGCTTCTCTGCTCCACAGGATCTCTAATACCTAACAATTCCAAATTCCATAGATTGGAGAGATTAACCTGTTCCACAAACATTGTTGTCACTGTCGAGCTCATTCTTTCTTTCTGGGTTTTAGGGGCCTTTCCTATTAATGTCCAACCTAGCTTGGTTTCCATAGCAACTAAACCGTTCTTCAATTCATTTCTTTGACCAGTAAAAAGTTTCCCTGCGACGTCAGCTCCAATGAGAACTTCAATAGGACCAGGTGACTTCTCTATGTCTGTCAAATTAATATTCCATGACTTTAGTTCTCGAATCCAAGACCCATTCTCAATGGTAGGTATTTCACCACAAATAACCTTTTGGTCTAATGCTTCCAAACTGCACTGGTAACTGTCGTCCAAACTTCCCAGATATATTTTATAGCTCTTGTGTTGACACGCTTCAGTGACTTCCCCACCGAATAACCTGTGGCTGAACAATTCTTCTTTTATAGGTTCATAACCCATCTTCACTGCAGTCGACTTTAAGACGTAGGATTTTTGTGCTCCTGTATCAACTATTGCACGCACTCGTCTGTTTGTATTCCCATTCCTCATATTTACTACTAGCGTCTGCAGGAAAACCTCAGGACTTCCTGACGAACTGGAGTGCAATGATTCCACAGACTGATCCGAGACTTTAGCTTTAGCACTGTCCCCCTCGTGTTTGATTTTTCCCGCATATTTTTCAGCAATACTTTCGGGTAAATCTGAGCACATGATTGTTGTATGTTTCCTTCGACATATCAAACACCTAACAAAAGCCTTACATACTCGGCCAGTGTGCCCAGGAACTAAACAATTGAAACAGCATCGTTTATCGGAAAGACACTTTCTTCTTTGTGCTAATGACATGTCTCTGGCCTTATAGCACTCACTGCTACTATGTTGACCATCACAAAAACAACAAAGTCTATTTACCCTGACTTCCTTTCCGGCAAACAAATCAGTGGCAGTAGAAATTCTATCTTCATTCTTCGGAAAGAGCTTCTTTTCAATGGGTTTCCTGAACTTCTTGGCATCAAACCCCTCGGTAGCTGTACTGATCCTCTCTTCATTCGCTATCTCCTGTCTCACAAATTTCATCAGGTTTTTGAGTCTGTCCTTGGGTGTCCCAGCAGTATCCTGTCTCTGCCAAATTCTTAACAAATCCCCAGGAATACTTGACTCCACCATAGGAAAAAGCATGGCGTCATACATTTCAGTGACGACACCCAGGCTGTCTAAAGCTCTCAGATGAGATTCGAGACGATCATACAATGAAGAAAGTGAAACTGCATTTCGAGAGTTTGTGTTTTGCATAACTAAAGTTAAAAGTTCTCTAATATATACTTCTACTAACCTATCTTTCTGACCAAAGCGTTCCTTCAAGCTTTCCACTGCTTTGGGATAATTCTTCTCAGTGGCCGGGTAACTTTCTACCAGTTCTTTGGCTCTAGTGTTCGGTTCCATACACTGTAACAAATATTGGAACTTGTCGGCTGGGTCAAGTGTATTGTCCTCATGGATTTTTCTAAACTGTGCCCAAAACGGTAACCATTCCTTAATGTTACCATTAAATTTCCTCAGTTGCAGCTGCGGAAGTTTATACGTTCTCTTCTTAGTTTCGCCTTCCGAACCACTTTCCGAGCCGTCAGTCCTCCCACTCTGTTCTTCAATCATCATGCGTGCTTTCATGAAGTTTTTCAAATAAATTTCCCTGGAAGCCAATTCTTTTTCTAATTCTTCTTCAGATTTATTTTCTTCCAGCATACCCTCAAAAATTGCAGAATCCAGCTTAAGTAATTCTTCATACTTGAGTTTCAAAGTTTCGAAACTTGCCACGGCGTCAATTCGTTCTTCTGCAGTTTCGCACTCTTTTCCCGCTATTACTTCGTTAAAATTCCGGGTAAACGCGCGTCTTAACACAGTTCTCGATTGAACAATCTTATACATCTTATTTGTGGGAAGCTTTACGTTCAGGGCGCCAAATATTATTATATTTCTATCAAAACTTGAGAGGAGACTATATTAGCACGCCAGAGTAGGAGACTAATTTTAGAATACTTTATTTACAAAACTAACCAGACGATGTATACAAGTGTTGCCACATGGCATTGTGCAATGATTGACGATGACGTAATTACAATGATCGGTGAGTTAACACCTGAGCTGGTAATTTGGGCAACAGATGAGCTAGTAATTTCACTTACAATAACAACATAGTTTATTGAAATACTTTTTTTTTCATATATTTGATTCAATTATTAATTATTTAGATATTGATAACGTTAATTATGTTGCTAATATTTAGAATGTATTTCAGCCTGTACTCAACAGGTTTCAGCAAGTGAATCCAAAAATATATTTAACCATAGATCGCTTTCCAAATGGAGGACAAGATGTTGACATGTTACCAAAAATAAAAGAAATTACAAATGGTAATACGTTTTTATTTAACAATTTGTGATTTACACTCAACTATTTCTGGCAATTTATATCAAGATAATTTTTTGTTTCTTTAATTTTAATGTATATTTCTACAAATAAACATAGTTACAGTTGATAAACATTGTGCTTGGTTTTAAAACCAGTTATTTTTTAAATAACTGGATATGAACAGGATAGGCTAAGTATAGAGAATGGAACTAATTTCGAAATGTCGCATGTATTTCTATTTTGCTGACCCTGAAAAAATTATCTTTCAGGCTTACCCTCCCTAGAAAAAGTAATTATTGTCGCATCGAAAGAAGAATCGTATTCGAAAGACATAAGTGGTATACGAAATAGGTAAATAAAACTAGTGGCGCGATTAATATCTGCCACAGTTAAATGATGTTTTATGCAACATAAATAATGTTTTGATACAGATGTTACCGTTAAAACCCGTAATCGGCTAAAACTAGAATAATCTAGTGAGAGCTAGTTTTAACTGATGTCCTTAGTGAAAACTAGTTTCCAACAACTAAAACTTGACTTCCCTAGCTAATACTACCTTTGACCAATTGCATTGGTTAAAACTAGTTGTAATTAGAAAAAACAAGAATATTTTACTATCATGTTTCACATAAAACTAGAATTAACTGCGAATGTTTGACTTTAAATTTATAGTGAACGTTAATTTCTTTAAAAAAGAAGTGCAATATCTTTTTATAGTAGCACTGCGAAATTTAAAATCATCCAATTTGCTTTATTAATTAAGCATGAACATTATTAAATGTTCGAAAAGAGGAATTTTATAATTGCATTTCGACAATGGAGCCTTTAAAAAAACGCACTATACCGTTCTTAATGGAGAGTCTTCCAATGACCAAACGCCTTCATTGCATTTCAGCACGATAATCCCAATAGCTGAACTAAACATATTATTATAAATCGTGCTATAACCTAAGTTTTTTATAGTTGAAACTAATTTAAACCAATCTATTTTGTCAAAACCAGTATTAGCTGGGTATAACTGGTTTTAGATAGTGTAAACTAGTTTTAACTAATGGTCTAAGTTAAAACTAGTTCTCACTAGTTAATTCTAGTTCTAGGTGCTTTCGGGTTTTAAGGGTAACACATGTGTTGCATGGGCAATTCATATGGGGCGGAGCGTGTTCTGTTTGTTGGATGAAAGACAATGTTTGATGTCACCGTAGGCGTGACCGTTCTAGTTTAGACGAATTAGCTGCCGGATGATTTGCTTGTAGGGTTTCAGACAACGTTTGACGTAGTTGTAAAGTAACCTTATCAGTTGCCGTTCCAATTGTCCATTTTACAATAAGCTAACACCTAATTACTTTTAATAACATCAAATTTTTCAAGTTAAGATGTTTTAAAGTTTTGATGTTTTAAAGTTTAAATAACATCAAATTACGAATAAGTAACTATTATTTACACATTCAGCATTCAAATATGTTTTTAAAAGTTGCAGTTGTTGGTTAATTCTTTTTTAGAAATTTAGTGACACATAAAGGGAGCTGCTACAGGAAAGACATACATAGTTTTAATATAATTAAATAATGCTTCTGAACAAATATTTTTTAATCTATATACACGTAAGTAACGAATTCAGTTCTACCTTAAAATAATAAAAAATAGCGAATTTATCTTAAGATTTGGAGACGGTAATGGTCGATGGAGACGGTAAAAAAAATTTATTTTAGTGAAATTTCTATTATACAGAAGACAGTATATTTTAGAAATCACTATTCAAATAACACACAATTTCTACCTAAATAAAGTCAATAAAGTCAGGTAGCATGTGTTGGATGAATTTCTATGAGAGAGAGAGAGAGAGTATTGAACATAATAAAATATAAACAGGGTCGGATTTAAAGATTTGCCGCTTGTAGGCTACTATTGATTTGCCGCCCCAGTCTCAATTTTCTTCCAATTCGGGGAAAGGTAGCTGGTTAGCTGTAAAATAGGGTGGTATGTGTTGTTTAAAATATATACACATATTATAATCATCTATGTACCTTACCAAACTAAATTGAAAACGAAATAGGCGAATTTCTTTTCGCCGAATATCGCTTTAATTGGTCGTAAAATTTGCCGCCCCAAAAAATTCGCCGCTCTAGGCTACAGCCTATTTAGAAATCCGGCCGTGAATATAAAATAACTTATTTTGCAGTTGTTTCCTGAAAGACTTCTTACAAGAAGGACTAAATAAGGACGGCACAGTTCCAGAGCTGGTATTTGAACAGGTCTCGTTCCAACATCCCCTCTTCATCAGCTACACTTCGGGCACCACGGGACTGCCCAAAGCACTGGTGCATGGATGTGGAGTGAGTTACAATCAATCAATCCATCCATCAATCCATCCATCAATCCATCCATCAATCCATCCATCAATCCATCCATCAATCCATCCATCCATCCATCAATCAATCATTCTATCAATAAATCCATCCATCCACCCATCAATGCATCAATCCATCCACCCATCAATCCCTCCATCAATCAATCAATCCATCAATTTTTCCAATCATTTTTCCATTCATCCAATCATTTTTTGTTGCTTTCTTTTTTTATGGAATTGAAAAATCATTTGATCCAGTTAGGTTTTGCAGGTGATAGATTGTTTAATTTTGCTGTATGTTGATATGAAATGTTTTGCTTTTTATTTAAAAGCGAGTAATATTCCATATTTATTCCTTGATAGATAAATTAACTTAGCAAACGATAAGAAATTGTTATTGAATCTTCGAAAGAAAATAAATGAAACTAGCCGAATTTAGCGTGTAAATTTGTAATATAGAATTAATACTGTGTTTATCGCCTTTGTGTTTGGTGCCTTTTCCCGTTGACCACAAATTTTGTGTGGAAGCGGGCTAAGTGACAAATTCTGTTAGAAACCTGTACTTGTTTATTGAGATCACAGTACAGTATAGAACTCCATTAAGGGTCGTAACTTTTTTTTTGGGGGGGAGTCTCCCCCCAAAGATTTTTACTCTTATATATTTCAAACCAAAAATATTTAAAATGAAGTTGTATTATTATATTTTCTAATAAATATGTTACATCTTTTAAAATTTTTTCCTAGATGATTTTAAGCTCCTTCAAGGATTTTCACTTTCATACTGATTGCACAAGAGAAAGTGTTTGGTTTTCAATGTCTCCGGTAAAATATATTTTAGTTATATTTATTTTGTTTAAGCTTAGACTTAAATGGATGTAATAATAAAGTTATTTGAATCGCTAAATGCAAAAAGGGTCAAGGGCATGGGAGAATTTCCCAATACCCAAGCAGAAAATAATCGTTGGCCGATCATCGGTCAATCATATTAAGAAACCCATTTCGTCGGACTATGAAGTCGGGCTAACCTCTTCTTGCGACGCCGATAAGATGTAGGATTGCATCAGTAGGCACGGCTCACGGCAACATAAAAGAAATTACAAAAAACTTTTTAAAACTTGATTACTTAATTTTTTTTAACTTAAATATTTTTAAACTTAAAAAAAAAACTTTTTTAAACTTTACAAAAACTTCCAAATTCATAAATAAACTTTTTAATAACCAGTTAATACTTTTAGAAAACTTTTCTTAAACTTTAAAAATCTTTTTTTTTAAACTTTTGAAAACTTTCAAATACTTAAATAAACTTTTCAGTAACTATTTAAAATATTTTGAATAACTTTTTTAAAAATCTGTTAAAACTATAACCTTTACTTATTCCAAAAATATTAAAGGTACTTTAAAAAATGTATATATTTTAAACTTTTAAACTTTAAGATTGGCGAACGAGATCCCTTCAAGTTAACACCAAATATTGATAACAGACGCAATAAAATGCTGTTTAGGAGAGATGGTGAACCACATCTTATAAAGGCTTAGCCGATCTACCGGCTAAACGAAGAATCATTTTTCGATAAATTTGATAATTGGCTAATCATTCTTCGATCATGATTGCTGCCTGGTTACGATTCTTCCTACTGTAACGTAACCATAAAATCACGCCAATGCAAATTTTGAAATAGACTTTTATTGACCACACATTTTAAGCACATAAAGACACGAATGATTTAGTTTAAATATTTAACGGATACAATTCAATTTAAAGTCGAAAGGTAATGTTCGCGTCCATTTGGACTCAACGTCCGTCTTAACAGACTCCTCCTTCACTGTACGTCAATCACCGTCTACCTCTAAATCGTTTTTGGCTGCCGCGGGAAAAGTTCCAAGTTGGCCAGTAAGGAGGCTCCAGTGTCAGGGAAGTTACAGAAGCCCTCCTCATGTAGAAACTTTCGAAGAATGAAAAGTTTATGTGGTTAGTGTTCATAGTAAAATTATATCACTTCTCCAGGAAACTATGCAAGTGCCAAACAAAAATTATCCATCCCCAGTGTCTAAAAACACACTGGGGATTGCTAATATTTGTTTGAGACTTGCCTAGAAAAACTTCCAAGTTGGCCGGAAGGGGGCTCTACTGTAAGGAACATTACACTATCAACATTTTAGTGACACATAAATTTGGCACTACATTTTTGCTGTGGACTTAACTTCTTCTTGCATTTAGCGATTATACTTTAAGCTACCCAAATATATCTATATAGTGTATTGCTTTTAAGAGATTATGAGAACCTAAAAAGTGTAATTGAGAAAAGTGAAAAGTTCTAAATTATTTAATTTTTTTATTTATCACGATTTCAGTCTTAAATGAAGGTCTTTTTTGTAATTTATAGTATAGTTTAAATTACATGCATTATAATACTGGACTCAAAGATATTTATATTTGAATGTTTGGTTTGTGATGTAATATTTTAAATAATCGCAACATTGCTGTGGAATAGTTTAACCTTCCGTTGGAATATTTTTTTAAAAAACAATTGAACAAAATATGTATTTTAGGTGGGTTGGGGAACTTGGTGCTTGTGTCTCACGCTTCACTTCATCGGCCACACTATGTCGATATTCGAAGGAGTTCCGTATTTCATTAATCCTAAGTTCTTTTGGAACCTAGTGGAAGAACACCGAATAACTCATCTTTATCTTCCAACTGGAATAGCCGATGAGCTGAAAAAGAGAAAATATGCACCAAGTAAGAATATTTTATCATTTAGATCTCGATATAGCACAAAAGATTTAGTTTAAGAAAATGAGTTGCTCAATATTGGCTTAACCGAAAGAAAAAAATACTGAAGTATGGATTACATATAATACTAATCATAAAACGTAATTCTTAAACCGGTGTCGACACGATTAAAAACAATACCTAGCTTCGATGAGAGTGAGGTAGATCATCCACTTTTTTTCAAACCAACGGAAGGTTAAATACAAGGTGTACATAATTCAACTGACAGTGCACAAGGGTTTACGTAGAGCAAACAAATAGGCGGAAATACACAAAATTTGGCAGACTAGAGCTTGGGGACGGGAAAGAAAAACCATGAAAAGATTTTTCATGAAGAAAAGTTATTTTTTGTTATGGGAATTTTGTCACCACTCTTATATTTATAAGTTTAATATCGTTAAAAATTAATTTATAAACATTCCATTCGATTTCCAAACATTTTTTCATCATTGTTAGCAATTTTAGCTTCAGCAACAGAAAATATCAATTGTAAATTTAGACTTATATGCCAAAAATTTACGATTTTTAACATTTAAATTATTTTTTTTTGTATATCGTGGCTTGAAATGACAACAGCGTTTCCAAATAATTCCTATCAGACCATTTGAAAGTACAATATTACCGTTATTTCTCTTCATGGTCGCTAATAGCTTCTTTAGCAAAAATCTTCATATTTTGCTCACTAGCTCGCTTAAAAAATCTGAGCAACTGTCAGTTTAAATATGCACATCGAGTATACTGACTTCCAACATGCGCCTGTGTGTTTTATTAACACGGAATTCTTTTTAGAATAATAAGTCGCATATTTATTCTTTAAAAAATTGGGTTTACTTGTAGACCGGATGGGCTTCATGGAACATATGCTTCAGTTTGCATTTCATGGGGGTAACTGTGTCCATTTTTGAAGGAGTTCCATACTTCATCTCTAAAAACTTTTTTTGGCAATTAGTGGAAGAGCATAAGATATCGCACATGTTTCTTCCGACTTCTATTGTGGAACAACTTTTTAAAAGAAACGATACCCCAAGTAAGATATTTTCTTATTTTCTCCAAAAACATTTTAATTTAAAGAATAAAATTTTCAATTTCTGAAAATGTAATAATTAGAGAGAACACTGGTACATATATAAAAAATATTTACGTTGAATTGTTAAGTTAAGGTTGCTTTTTTGTTTAGTTTAAATAAAATTTGACTAAATGTAGTACTACAAAAATTGTGAGTAGGAGCAAACGTTGCCTATTTAATAAATAAATATTAAGGGACGCCATTTTCGTAGTGATAGCTTGCTAATTTTTGTTACTTACAGCTTTTTATTTGTTAAATTTTAAGTTGCAAAAAAACTCAATTATGCAGTAATAAATGACTACAGTTTATAACAATTGTTAGGTGTCATCTGTTATGAAAATTTGAAACTTTTGTTAATGATTTTTATATTTTTCTCCTTCACTTTATTCCGATCATTAACAGTAGTATTCACAAAACATTAAAACTACCACGCGTCAAATACATAGACTTTGTAAATATGTTTTTAAATATCTATAACAGTTATATTTTTTCAAATATTTAAATTTTGTAGCTTTTTGTTAATAAACTAATTTTTCAGATGTTTTACAACTTTTCTAAACATTATAAAATGTGAATAAATTATTAAAATGTGTTTCAGATTACAGTCATCGAGACAATCTGAAATAGAAAATTTTAAAGAATATGATTTTCCGCCCTCAAATATATATTTATTTTATTTTAAATATACCTATATTCGTTATCATTACTGTAACATTTTATTTAAGTCAACTAATTAAAGACCATTGACAACAAAATTTGACATGCTTGAGTAAATAAGTTTCTACTCTCAAATTTTAAGCATTTGGTTATACATAGATATAACTGGCTGTTACTCCATAAAACCAAGTGGAGGAACTTTACATCACAATATGGAGTAAACTTACACCAAAATGAGAAACCTTGAACTATAAAGAAACCTTATACCATAAAAAGAGTAAGCTTACATTATAAATAGAAGTGGCCCTACACTATAAAAGACCAAAAAAACAAGTGCCAGCATTGCTGCTCCAGAAATTCTAATGGAAATTAACAGTTTTTTACTAGAGTGTGACATTACACACACCAGAAGAAAATATTTAGGGATATCTTGTGGTTTTATAACAAAGTCAAACTTCCTCCTAAGACAAGATTCGATCGTCTGTGGAAGATCAGTGAAAAGTTAAACAACGATTTGTGAGGTTTTTAGAATAATTTGACTTATGTAAGCTTGCTCTAAAACTGTTGTCAGGTGTCGGTTCGTCACTTGACTGTGGTTATAAATTACGACGCCGTCGCCAATAGCCCTCGTGTTGCTCTAGTGCGACGATAATTCAAACCTACCTACCTAAAACTGTTGTAACTTTATATTTATTTATTTCAACCACCAAACAGAACAGGTCCATTTACAGGCAGAGGATTAACTATAAAGATCACATATATAAAAAATTACAAGGAAACACCAAAAGAAATAAAAATACAAACGACAATATCCCAAACCCATGATAATATTACACAATTTGTTTACCACGAGTCGCAAAAATTTATTATATAACAATTTTTTCATTGACTGGATTATGCCCGGAAATGATTTTTATAAAAAAAATTAAAGAATTATGATTTTGATAATGTAAGTATAGTAATTAAAACTAAAATAATATTTGTTTTCAGCCAAAGAAAACCTTAAATATCTGAAATGCATGATGGCAGGCGGAAGCGTTGTAAAGCCTGAATTATATGACTTCTTATACAAAAATCTAAAAAAAGATATACCATTTGCCTCTTCTTTTGGTAAAAACTTTTATTTATTTATGTTTTAAAGATTAATTTTTATTCTTTTGTATGCACATTTTATCTTAGAGTAATTAATTTAATGTTAATGCTAACTGGTAATTAATAACTCTTACTGGTTAAAATAAATATTTACTGGTGATAAATATCAGTTATAACTGGAAAATATATTAGTACATTATTCCTACATCAGGAGTTTTACAGGTGCTTTTGGTTATTGTTAGTTATTACTTGTTAGGATTAATAATAGACAATTACATTTACGTAAAATATATACAACTTAGACCCTTTAACAACAATTGTGGAAAAAAATTTGCCATTCAAAAATAAGCTCTTTGCGTTTATCAAAATATACTAAATATAAGATAAATGATGACCATAGACGTGAAACATTTATGAAGTCAAATTAAGTTACACTAAAACGAATTTAGTTTTTTTTTTGGTATGAAAATGTTATGGTATTCACAAATGGGTTTTTATTAAGTCAATTAAGGGGGAATGGGCGCGCTGGACCGTGAGTCTCCAAACACAAGTGCCTCAGTGTTAATCTTATGGGGAAAAAACTATTTTCTCTGCCACATTTCTTTAGCTGTATTGAATATTTTTACAAACGGTTTTTTTTAAATAAAAATTGAAGATAACTTACACGTAACTACCTTCCCACTTTTTGAAATTGCTTCGAATATTTTGTGTAACATTATTTATTAATAATTAAAAAATATATTCGAACCAATTTCAAAAAGTGGGATTGTCGGGACCTGTAAGTCAGCTACATTTATCACTTAAAAAATCCGTTTGTAAAAGTATTCAATACAGCCGAAGAAATGTGGCAGAGAAAATATTTTTATTTCTCCATTGGATTAACACTGATGCACTTTGCTTTGGAGACCCGCGGTCCAGCGCGAACTTTCCCCTTTTATAAAAAAAGAAGTAATCAGTAAAGCAAAATCCTTGTTTTAAACAAGTATTTTAATGCATTTCAAAGTTTCAAAGTTCAACAAACCTTAAATAAAATTTATTTTTAGCAACAAGTGAATTAACGTTATTCATTATAGCATTTCAAAGTATTCTTCAAAGTATTTGAAATGAAAGCTCGCGTTTAAAGTTACGGAGTAAATTCTAAGTTATTTGTTCGGTATAATGTATTGTAGGATGCAAACTTTGGTAAATATTAAAATAAAATAAATACATTGTATAAATTTTTATTCATAAAAAATATTCAAATTTTATGCATTAGTTTAAACTTAAAATGAAAAATAATTAAATTTTGAGTGTTTTTACTGTCACATACATTTGTAAATTTAATCAAGTTTTTATGTAATCATTTGTTTTAGGTGCTACAGAATTCTTGGGATCATCAATGTTGATTGATACAAATTTGCCCATACATAGAGGAGAAATACCAGCCATTGCTTTGGCATCCGACATATATACTGTAAATAACAAAGGTATGTATAATCACTTGTTTTTTGGTTTACTAATTTTTAGGAAATAACTATTAAAAGTACTTAAACAATAATTGAAGTCTACACTGTTAAAAATTTTTTGCTTGGTGGTTTCACCATGATATTGGTTCCTAGTAGCTGCAACGGCTGAATGGTGAAACGTTCCACCATATTTTTGGTATTCGGTTGAACCATTTCTCAGGTTTTTGTTTCCAAATCCAGAAAAATGGTTCAACAAACACCGAAAAATAGGTGAAACATTTCACCATTCAGCCGTTGCAGCTACTAGGAACCAATATCATGGTGAAACCAACCAATATCATGGTGAAACCTAGCACCAAATTTTTAACAGTGTATTATGTTGGGCATCATATGCCTGAAGGGCACTGTAAATTCTATAAAGTCACAGAACATTTTGCAGTAATTTTTTACATCACAGTGCGGTAATGTGTGTTTTACAGCGAATTGCTGTTTTCACGACACGTACAGAGTTACACGAGAAACTTAGTCAAACTTAGTGTTCAAACAGAAAAGACGGGTACATCCAATCACTGTGAGGGAAGCAAATGTTTTCAGCGTCACTACACAACACATTTGACATAATATGTAAAATGCATCATTTTACCAATCACACTATGAGGGAAATTAGAATTAGTTTTTTTTTACAGTGGAATTTTAGGACAAGTTATTTTAAATGTGAGAGATATGTATAAAGAGGTTTTTAAAAAGCTTAACTCGATTTCAAAATAAATTAAAACGAAAACTTTCAATATACTCGTTTGAGAAGCTTGTGAACGGAATCACACACACACACATGTCAAAAAGGAAATGTTTTTAAATCAATGTATTAAATAAATTAGCATGCATTAAATAAATAAACACATTTTTCAATAAAAGTTTTTATTTAATAATAATACGTAAATAAAAATTAAATATTTTTATTAAGTTTAAAAAAGAAAATAAAAGTGTTTTTATCTTGTAGGTGATCGCGTCATTGGCGAACTCGGAGAACTAGTTTTGGGTAAAGCCATGCCAAATTTACCATTAGGAATATGGAAAGATGAGGATGGTTCGGTAATGAAAGAAAAATACTTTTCAAAATACTCAGGTGAGTAACCCTTAACATACTTACCCCTCCATTAAAATTTACTTCTTAAAATATTTAAAAATCTGTAAAACCCGTTTTTAAGATATTTAAAAACTTTTAGTTTTGCCTTTTGATAAAACTAGAATGTATTAAACCGGGTGCTAAGCATGCTTGGAAAATAAACACTGGGGGTTGATCTTCAGGTTGGCCAACTAAATTTTATGTTTTAAATGAATATATGTTAAGGAATAATTTATGTTTTATAATTATTTTTTACAGAGAAGTTTTCAATGGGAGACTACGCAATCATAAATCCAATTACAAATGGAACTATTATTTGCTGTAGAAGGTAAATTCAATTGTGTTTAAATCAATTTAAAAGATAACGTTCACAAATTATTTTTTTAAAAGTATTAAACTTAAAAAAAAACATATATTTTTTAATTATATAAAATCCTACTTTATAAATAAAACTCGCAATTAATAAGTCATTTTTGCTTAAGTTCTGATTTGATACTACAAAATGATTAACTTAAAGTTAAAAATTTGTATCATACTGCGAATTGACGAAAAACTTATTTTTGTATTATAAAAAAATAGCTCCATTATATTTTTTTCCTGTGTGTTTATTACCCTGTTAAACGTTTGTAATAGTTTTTTTCTTAATCATTTCAGTGATGAAACATTGAAACAGAGAGGATGTAGGTTTGGAAGCTCAGAAATCTACGGTGTTTGTAAGTCGATAGTGACTGAAATAAAAATCCAAAATAAATAATCCTAACTTTTGTAAAGTAAAACTTTAAAGACAAGATTCCCGTGCAAAACTTATCTAATGGAAAAGTACTGATATTTTCCAAAAAAAATTCAAGCTTACACTCAACGGACATAACACATATATTTTATCAATTAATATTATTATTAATATTGTTACAATAATATAATATTATTTAATAATAATATTGCAATTAATATTATATTATTTTAAGTGTTATTATTTATTTTATGTTAATTGCACCATTTAGTATATGAAATCCTTTATCACTTAAATGCAATGTCATATTGTTAACAATACCTATGAGTTGAAAATAGAAGTTCTCGTTTAATCTCTAAACATCAAGCAATATAAAAGTTGATAAATTAGAAATATCAAGTTTCAAGTATCGAATGCAGAAGAAGTAAACAAATCTGAACCAAATTATAAAAAAAAAACTGAATAGGAGATTGTAGTTTTTAGAAAACCTTGCAATATTTTTATAGAGTCTTAGATTCTTCGTACTCGAAACATTTCTATAGACCACTAGACATGCAAAATTTCTATCAACAATGACAATGATGATAATGAAAATGAGAGTAACAATAACAACAAAAACAATACTAACAACAATATGCAACAACAACAATAATAATAGCAACAGTAACAATAACAGTAACGATGAAAGTAACAACAACAATAAGAAGAAGAAGAAAAATAACAATAATACCAATAACAGTTACATCAAAAATCAACAACAATAATAATAGCAACAGTAACCATAACAGTAATAATGAAAGTAACAAAATAATAACAATAATAAGAAGAAGAATACCAATAACAACAATAATAATAACAATACTAACAACAATAATAATCCTTAACTTTTTTTTTAAATAGTGGATGGCTTTCCAGAAGTTGGAGACAGCATCTGCGTATCTAAATACAGCCAAAAAATGGACGAAAGTGCTGTGTTATTTCTGAAAATGTCAGACGGTTACGTTTTCAATACGGGATTAGTGGACCGTATTCGAAAAGCTATAGCAGAAACTCTTACACCTCGTCACGTACCAGATATTATCTTGGAGACTAAAGACATACCAGTGAGTTACATATACTGAACATGAATGTAAAACAATTTTCTATCCTTAAGTATACTATACTCGCCGCCAACCAAATTAGAACACGTTAGGGATGGCGGTTTTTCAAAAACAACAACACGGTTTTTCCAAAAAAAAAACACGGTTTTTATAAAACCGGTTTCCACGAAACCTGTTTTTCAATGGCAAAAAAACCGTTTTCCATTTTATTTAAAAGTTTTTTTTCAGTTTCTTATTAATTAATTGAAAAAATCAATTTGTAAACTTTACTTTCGAATTAAAAAAAACAATTTACACAGTTAATTTTAAATGTTTTAAGTGTTTTGTTGAAAACTAAGTTCTATGTTTTCTTTCTAATTCTTACTTTCTTATTATTTAAAATTAAAATGTTCCTTTTTTATTCCGGTTTTTCTAATCGTTTTGAGTATTTTTATTAAGCTTTGCATTAATCCATCTCTATTTCCTTTTAGTTTTTTTTAAAAATTAATTCCTCCCATTTGCTATCTGTGCCGTTAACATAGTGCAAAACTAATATTTTAAAAAATATATATATATATAATTAAAAAAAACGCTGATGGCGCTTTTGGAGGAAAAAACCGATTTCCGGTTTTTAGACGGTTTTCCCCGCAGAAAAAAAGTTTCCGGCTTGGACCGGCCTCATGAAAAAACCGGTTTTTCAGTCAAAACCGAGGGCAAAAAACCGGTTTTGGTTTTCCATCCCTAAAGTGTAACAAATAAGGGTGGTGGGAACTTTTTTTTTATATTTCTGGTTTGTTAGAAAATGGGATTTTTAAACTATTTTCCTTTTTTAAAATTCAAACATCTTTTTTTTTAAAAAAAGGGAGCAGTAGGTATTGACATGCTGGAGATGTCCGTTTGTACTTCTTTTCCAGAATTATGTTCTATCTTCCGTCGTTTTGTCTTAAAAATACTTTTTATATTGGAAAGGACATCAGAGGACTATATTTTATACTTTTCTTTATTTTTCTGTATGTCTGGACGAACATCTGTTTACCTGTCTGTAGGTTCAGCTCATTTAAATAACATAAAAAATGTATTTTTATTGATTTATATCACTGTTGCCACATCAACAACCACATAAGAAACTTTATTCGTTTAAAATGATTATTTAAAGAAAAATGTATTTTCACCATATGCAAATAATGATTTGGAATTACGTCATAACATAGCACAAGTAAGTATTGAATATTTTTTCAAAGGATTGGAAATTGTTTCAAATAATTAATTTTAAATTATTTTTTAAAATCTTTCAAATAAAAATAATTAAACAACTCGAATTTTTCCTCTAGAATTATTATATAAAAATATGCTGGAATAAAGAACGAGGTATCCTCCGTTATTAAGATGACGGTACTCAGGCCTTTCTGCAGTGCAAACTAATGGGTGTACTTATTATTCTTTCAGTACAGAAGCTAATTGATGACGATGTGAAAAATAAATGTGCATGCCAAAAAAAATAGCTCGATAAATGAAAATTTTCTTATATTATTTTCAGTACAACATTAACAGTAAGAAGATGGAAATAACAGTCAAGAAGATCATCAACAACAAACCGTATAACGCCGATTCCATCAGAAATCCTCAGTGCCTCAAGTACTATAGCAATCTTCCAGAATTGGACATAGACTAATTTTTGCCTTGTAATCAATGTTTTTGAATCAATGTTTTTGAAATTTTATGTAGAACAATTTTCATTTGTTACATTAAAAATATTTTTTTTAAAAAGTAGAATGTTTTCTTCATGAATACAAGCTTATGTTACATATCAAATACACTGCTCAAAACAATTAGGGGAGCGTGGTTTAAACCCTTTCACCGCCAATGATTCCCTTTGGAATCATGAGTTTGCGATTTTTTTTCTAACTAAGTTAACTTCGCACTTATTTATCGTTAGATAGTAGAATCATGTCTTTTGAGGAATTAAATAATGTTTGTTTTAATTAAATGAAAATATGAAAAATATGGTAAAATAAAATTAACTTTGAAACAATTTTATTAAATAAATTGACACTAAATTCTTCATGCTTGCATTTTTAGATGTTTAAAAAATGATTTTAGCTATTTTAACAAATAAAGTTTTGAAAAAATTATTGTTGTAATTTATTCAAAAGTTATGATTCCAATCCCCCCCTTAAATTCGAGTTAAAAAGAGTAAGATTTTTTACTCTTTTTTTTACCATTTCATTCTGAATGCATAATGAATCTATTTTACAAATTTTAGATTTTTAGAATAAAAATAAAAAGTAGAGTGTGAAAGGGTTTATAAAAGTACGCAAAGTGCTCCCCTATTTATTTTGAGCAGTGTAGATAAGCTATAAGTATCTTGTTCATGACTTTCATGTTCATGTTCAATTTTGTCAACCAACACCCCAAATTGTTAGCAACACAGATCTAAAATTTCTTTTATAAAGTAATGGAACATAATCTCGCATTTAAGAAAAAAGTACAGGATTTGTGGGTGATGTGTTTATGATAGATTTGGCATTGTGATGTAGTATAAATCACCTGTTTAACAACGAATTACTAGATATTTTAAAAAAAATTAACCAATTAATAAAAAATACGAATTATTTTTAGAAGTTATTTAATTTTTTGAATATATTCCATTTGAATTTACAATTTGGTATGCGTAAATAATACTTCGAATTCAAATTTTTGAAAAGTAATTTTAATTAGATGTCGAAATATTGTGTGAAAGCGGTTCTACATGACAGCCGCTGTTATAAACCTGCTTGTTTAATTTTTGCTTAATGTAAGAAAATTCATTTTGAGATATTTCAACACTAGCGTCAAAAGCAAGTAATTAAATTACATGAAACTTCCTTAAAGTTTTTTTTTTTTTTTTAAAGTTCGAAATGTAAACAATTAATGGCCATGGGAAAACTAGTCTTCTAATTTAAATAAGAAAATAGTTATTGAAAATCAGATGTTGAGTAAACCAAGGTTTTGTAAGACTTCCTGTTGGACTTTAGACCTTTTCATCAAAAGATCTAATCAACCCCGAGAAACTTACGCATATCTGCTCTGTAATCAGTAGTGCATTCAATGTCTCTGAAACATAACTAACCTCGGAAAAACTACATTTTACAAAAGTATAAAACAATTTGATGTTACGTAAGCGGTTTTGAAATATTTTATCGATATGGTAAGTAGATATCTGGTGTATTTATTTATAGTTGAATTTTTTTAAACTGAAAAAAAATGGTATTTCTATTCAGTTAAATTTAAACAATGTAATAAAGAATGATGAGGCCCAGTGGCTTAGTGGTAGAGCTTCGCATTGCCCCGCCACAGATCCGGGGATTGAATCCCGGATTGGGCATTGGGCAAGGTTGACCCATCCTTTCATCCCTTAAGTGGGGCTATAAAATGGGGACCAAGAATGTTTGGGAACTAAACACTGGGGGGTTCCGCGTGAGGCTGACCACCTTACCGGGACATATGCCTAGCACTCCAGAGCCCTAGGTTACGAAAGATGAAATGGGCACGGTAGGCCTTGGCTAACTAGTGGGCTGTTTCGCCGAGGAGTTTAGTTTATTAAAGAATGATTACCCCTTGATTTTGTAGTTTCGATTTAGGGAACTCTGTACTTAAAAATCCAAGATATTATCGTTTTGTTTACTGTCATAAAATACTATTTAAGCACTTTAGTGTGTTTTCCCAAATTTTCAGAATAATTGAAAAATATTTTTAACATAAAAAGCCCTTTTATTTCAACTTCTTATCAAATGGTCCACTAACATTTAATTTTTTTAATGGATTGTACTTAGTTTGTAATGCATGGAAAGATAGCCATTCTTAAAAGGCTTAAACTACAATAAATGTTTATGGAAAGCAATCAAATTGTGATTGAAGAGACATTTGAGTATATTGAATATAATTAGGTATTGCATAGTGAAAATATTTGACAGATTTTTTAATGATATAAAAAGTTTTGTAAGTTGTATTTTTTAATGAAATTCGGGGATTTACACGCTACAATATTTTTTATTCCAAAACTATGCCTCGCATCAAAAAATTCAATACCTGAAAAATATTAAGAATAATATATAATATTTGAACATGAAATTATCTTTGTTAAAATTTTAATTTTCTATCCAATTGCTTCAGGCCGAAATGATTTCCAGAAATTTCTCTAAGGTTCCAGAAATGTGGAAGCCCAATGGAAAATCAGGAAAGTTGATGAAAAAATTTATGAAGACAGTTGAAGATAAATATAATTTACATTTTGGTAAGATATTTTTTTATTTTCAATTTGAACTTAATATGAAGAAATGTAATGGTATTTTTAAATATTTTAAAGAATTTTGTTTAAAATCCGTAATGACTTAAACTGAGATTTCGGTCGATTTTTTTTATAACTTCAAAATTAATAATTTTATAATCAGGAAATATTTTCTTTACTTTTTTTTTTCAAGTCATAGTATATCCGCCTATTTGTACCTGATATATGTGGAAATTACGAAGATCGAACAAAAAATTTTGAAACAAATTTTATCATGTAATAATTTAATGTTTCTGTGGACAGCAGGTCCACATTCATATAGGAATAATACAAAATTCTGACTAAAAACAAAAAAAAAGCCAAGTGATTGTAAGTGAAATATGATATGAGAAAAATGCTTTGGTGGCAATAGAAACTACACTGAAGAGCCAAAATAACTGGTATAGGCATACATCTGCAAATAAAGGTGCATAACACCAATCGAAGTGCATAGGCACCAGTCGAAAGGTGCATAACACCAATGTTCATCAGCGTTTATTTGCTGGTATCATGACAGGTTATGAAAATTTAAGGAATTTTGAAAGTATCGGGGGTTGAGAAATGGAATTCCATATCCATGCATCTCCGAAGTGGATATGAATTTTGGATTTTCACTTACGACAATTTCACGAGTGTACCATGATTTTCGATAATCCAGTGAAACATCAAATCTATGATATAGCTTTGACCTTAAAAACATCGTGCAATTCCGGGTCCATTAAAAACTGATCATTAAATGTGATAAACGTCTATGTCGATTCTATGTCGTACAAGTGTCGACGTGTTAACCATTTAATGAATATTCACCGATATGGGCTTCTGGAGCCGTATATATCACGTATCCGAAATATATCATGTTTTATGATTTTCGTCCGTCGTCGATGATCCGTTTTTGCATGATCTTTTTTAGGCCGCAGCTGTGTCGTAGTTTTAATGTTTTACTGGATTATCGATATTCATGGTACACTCGTAAAATTGTCGGAAGTGAAAATCCAAAATTCATCTCCACCTCGGAGATGCATGGATATGGAATTGCATTTCTCAACCCCCCCCCCCATACTTTCAAAATATCTTCAATTTTCATAACCTGTCATGATAGCAGCACATACACTCTTAAAACAAAAGAGTGAAATTCACTCCTATAGGAGAAGTGCATTTTCGGCACCGGAAAGGAGGGAAATTAACTCAGACTGAGTTAAAACCGCTCGTTTTAAGAGTGTAGGACGCAGATTGTTTCTTTTATTTCTTTTACCCACTCCGAAAAAGAGTGAAATTCATCCTATAGGAGAAGTGCATTTTCGGCACGGAAAGGAGTGGAAATTAACTCAGACTGAGTTAAAACCGCTCGTTTGTTTTAAGAGTGTAGACGCTACTGAACAAAGCGACGAACTTTCGATTGGTTTTATACACCTTTATTCGCAGATGTATGCCTATAGCAGTTATTTTGGCTCTTTAGTGTAATTATCTGTTGCTAAGAAGCTTTTCCACATAAGAGAGAATTCAGGTAATATTTAAGAATTAATTTAGTCATTACAGTTTTTAAAAATATGCTAGGCTTCATAAATATCAGGGTTCCCCAAGGCTCGAAGTTTTAACCAAAATTGAAGTAAGAGAAATTGAAACGGTGATTGAACTCTCAGGAATGGTCGCTGCTGAAGTTTTTTGCAATCCTGTTTCCAAACATAAGTTTTGTGCTTTTTAAGTATTATTTTAAATGCTCTCTATCTTTGTACAGTATATTAAAGGAACCAATAGCGATGAATAATGTAAATGTTCCAGTCATTAAAAGCATCAATGTGATATTTCACGTACGCAAACATTAATTTGTTTGTAGGAAAAACATAACTTTAAATGTGAACTATATTTTTTTTTAAATTTCAATAATTTTAGTTATTTGAGGATTATACGGAATGACAATCCATTGAGAAGATTTTCCTCAGTAGCGAATGAGTATTCTGCAATTAATGACTTTAGCATTTACAACATTCTTTGCTAATGCGTCCTTTCATACATAGAACAAACGAAGAGAGCACTCAAAATCAGACTTAAAGAATACGAAGCTTATTTTGGAAACAGGAATGTCAAAAATCTTCAACCGCTACACAAGTAACAAAAGCTAATTTTTAGCAAATAAATTTTTATTACAAAACATTGATTTTCGGAATATTTAAAATTTTGTTTGTTCTCCTAAATATTAATCATAACATTAAAAGTTAGTTAGTTACTAGTAAATCTGATACTAGATATACATTATACCTTTAAATAGATGCTATGGGATTGCACAAGGAGCAGAAAAAGCACTCAGATTGGACAGAGCCGGAATTTAGGATAATTTTTCTAAAACTTATGATAAGGTACTGATGCTGAATAAAATTTCTTTTGAATACCAGATATTTCAAAACATAGTTATTTATGCAACAAGTGTGAAAAGTAATACTTTTTAAAACGAGTGGAATTTACTTCACGAGAGAGGCACGAGCGAGTGAAATAAAAACACGTGTTTTAAAAAGTTTACTTTTCCGAGCGCAAGCGATGCATCCACTTTTTTTAAATAATTACGTGAAAAAAATATCATTGATTCAAAAATAATTCACGCGCATACTATTTTTAAATAAAGCGGATCGATAAATCTCTGGATTTTATGAATATTATGGAAAAAAAAATTTACTTGAAATGTTGGCATCTTAAAAGAGTGAAAAAACTACATTTTTATAATATCGTGCAAAAAAACTAATTTTTTCAAATCAATAATCGAGGCAAAAATAATGCTTTTAACGAAACCGTGTTTCAAAGTTACTTTTACGCACTAGTGTGACAATGTAAATAAGAGCATCTGATTGGTTTAAAATTCTTTATTTGAGCGTGATATTTTATTCGGACGCTTTGTGAATGGTATAAAATTCTTTATTTGAACGTGATTCTTTATTTGGCGTCTTATTTTTAATGCCAATACGAGCGAGTGAAATAAATTATATAAACTATTGTGTTGGTTTTTTCACGTAATTATAAAAAATAGTGTATGAAACGTCATTATCCACTAGTCGTCCACATTATCCACAAGTCCGTCAATCCACTAGTTTTAAAAAGTGATACTTTTCACAATTGTTGCATTAATAAAAGTTTTATAATTGCGTATAAAAAAATCCGACTTTTACATTATGATTTCAATATCAGACGCGTGCAAAAAGTTAGACTTTTTGAAACTGTGAAAAAAGTACTTTTTTTCACTGCTTTTGGGTGAAAATAGTTATTTATACAACAAGTGTGAAAAGTAACACTTTTTAAAACTAGTGGATTTTATTTCACGAGCGAGGTACGAGCGAGTGAAATAATGACACGTGTTTTAAAAAGTTTACTTTTCACACGTGTTTCATACACTATTTTTTATAATTACGTGTAAAAAATCAAATCTCATTGGTTCAAAAATATTTCACGTGCTAATTTTTTTACGTAAAGAAGATCGTCGGTAAATCTCTGGAACTACAAAAGGTCAAACATATTTTTTAGTTTAAAGTCAAACATTTGAACATGGATACTGATTCAAAAATAAAAAAATAATAACATTCACGCGCAAAATATTTATAAATAAAGCAGATCAATAAATTTCTGGATTTTATGAATTATGAAACTAGATATTTTACTTGAAATGTTGGCATCTTATGAAAGAGTGAAAAAAAAGTACTTTTTTTCACTGCTTTTGGGTGAAAAAAGTAATTTTGTATCACTGTTTCTAAAAAGTATAACTTTTCGCACGCGTCTGATATTAAAATTATAGTGTAAAAATCGGATTTTTTTTCACGCAATTATAAAATAGTTATTTAAGCAACTAGTGTGAAAAGTAAGGCTTTTTTAAACGAGTTTAATAAATTATTTCACGAGCGAGGTACGAGCCAGTGAAATAAATTCACGAGTTTCAAAAAGACTATTTTCGACGTGGTGCCATACACTATTTTTTTTTATAATAACGTGCAAAAAAGTATTTATTAAATTGGCATTGAAAATTAACCAGACAAAAAGTAAATTCGCTTTTGAAGAAAAATAAGAAAACGTGGTGCTGTTAAATACGGATTTAGAATTAGAAATGTTATGTGATAATTATGAATTTCTCCATATGATATAGAAAAGGCTGCTAACGATATATGCTACTTTAAATCTCTTTCCAGATAAGTCCAGAAAAGTATATAAAGCGTATGTGTGACTATTTATATTAATGATCATTTTAAAATCACGTGCAAAAAGTATTTCTTAGATTCACAATTTGGAAATATAATTTGGAGATATAATTTGGAAAATATTGTTCCTATTTAAAAATGCTAGGATCTATGATGCAATGATATTTTGTTTTAAATACAAATAAAGAAGGTTGGATAATATGTAAAAATGATAATGTATTCCCATAGATTACTCTGAATCTGTTAAGTATAACAGGAAATCTATTTATTGAGTTTTGGCCTCATTTCGTTGTACTGTGTTGTGTTCGTTTTATACATTATTTAAACTTTATTTTTTTTTTCAAATAAAATCCAGTAGTGCTTAGGTTAATTTTTACATCACAAATAAGAATATAAGGCCATAATCACTCTCATATCTAACTATTATTAACTTACAATATTCACAAGTCAAATTAGGAATAGGCAAGACTAAAAAAAGAATAAGAAAACAAATTTTCACATTCTTCCTAATCAACCGTTAAGGAAACTACTCGACCAGTTCTAGTCCCAATACAGGTTTGAGTAACTTTAATTGCGAAGAATTAAAAGACCTTGAAGCTATTACTTTTTCTTAACAAAATTTAGTTAACCACAACACTGTATTTTTAAATAGGTATTTGAAGAGCATGCATCCATCGATTGTCAAAGAGATTGGTTTTTCGGTGCACGACTCAATTTCGCAGAGAATCTCTTGAAGTACAGAGATGATCAACTGGCGCTGATTCTAACAGGTCAATTTACTATAATCTCTTAACATAAATTATTACAGATGAATCCTGATGAAACCCTAACAAAATCAAGGATTTTTAATGCTGCATATTTTAAACAAAAATTGAAGTATCATCTATAATAATAAAAGAAAGAGTCTGTCTGTGTGTCTGTTTGTGTTCGGATCGTAAAAGACCTACTTATACTGCCCTCAGAAATTCGAAATTTTAAATTTAGATTCCCTTTAATACCAACGTGTGCACCTGAGACTTAGTTTTTTCATATCTGTTCCATTTTTAGAGAAAATTCGAATTTTCTGAAAAAAATACACCACTTTCGCTCAAATCCGATCATTTTTTCTCTTTCCTGATGCCATCGGCTGAAAAAATTAAATAAAATTTTTAACGAAAACATTTAAAATTCAAAATTTTTATTTTATTCTTTTGCCATTACTTTCAGAAACGAAATTCATTATTTGAAAAATAATTGACATGTTTCAAGTGACGTAATTCCGCCAGTCTTCATTCCTGGATTTTATTGTGGGTTTATTTGATGATTTTTTCATTGATTTTTCTGTTGACTGCATGTATGCATATTTAAGCAATAAATGTATAGTTAAGCTATTACTGAACTATGATGGTTAATAAAGGCCATCGCACTAGAGCTATTAGTATTTTATGTCTTTATTTTTTTGCCAAAGACGTTGCCAAACTCGCCAAATTATTAACTAAAATTCGTTAAATAGGCGATTTCTTTTATAAATAATTTATAAGCAGGTCGGTTGTTCGAAGGACATTGTGTTAGAGCTGTATAATGGGTGTGGGTATCTATATTTATTTTCTCGCCAAATTATTTCCCAAAACGCGCCAAATGAGCTAAAAGATTTTATGTATTTATGAGGGAATTGTGATGACATTTATGAGTGCATTTTATAGCGTATTTTTTATTTTGGAATTTTAAGGCAATGAAACGGGATTTTATAATTTATAACAAGTGGAAACAATAATAAGTTTATGATCCTATAACAGGGTATATGGTACACATATTTGGAATCTATTTGATATTTTTTTATTCCGTGTGAAGAACGGGTATACATTTGCTAGTATTAAATAATAATTGGTGTCTCGTTTTATTAAATTTTATGTTAGAAAGAATATAGAAAGGCAATTAAAACACCCTCCTAATGGGACAAACCAGCAATATTTCAGATGAAATATATTTGTTTATATTCATTTTAGCTATTTCCGTTTTTTCTACACTTTATAGCTTATTCGATATTTCAAAGAATTGTTTTTCATATATATAATTGATTTTTCGCTGCCTGTCACTGCGTCTTTTCGATTCCTGCTTATACTCTAAATAAATATTAAATCTTCAAATTGATATAACTTACCTCATTTGCTTCTAGACGAGCATAGAAATGTGGATAAAGTAACTTATGCTCAACTGTACGAGGAAACCAAACTCTACGCTGCTGCGTTTCGAAAACTGGGTATTAAAAAGAAAGATGTTGTTGTATGTAAGTAGTCAAAGTTGTTTTGTCTATTAGATGATTTAATTTATATAAGTTCTGCAATTGAACAAAAACTAGCTAGGGACATAGTCATTTAGACAGGTGGAGATTTGAAAACTTCTGCGTTGAAATCCTCTTTGGGTTGACTTAAATCAAGTGTCGACACAGTGTGGTATTTCTGAAACATAACAATTATAGTAAAAAAATAATATAAAATCTTTCACAGTATTAGTGCCTAATAAATAAATACGTTTTAAAAAAAGTTTGAAAAATCGAAAATTGTACACAGAATCTTTATTTAACAAAATAATCTTACAGCTATGTAAACAAAACTGTATTATAAACTATTAAACTGGTGTTATTTACATCAAAAGTCATTCAGCATAACATGACTTTGTAACGAATACTCTAGTTCTTAATAATACTTTTCGATAGCTGAAATCAATATCCTTAGCGTTTTACTTAGTTGGGTATCTAATCTATATATATAATACTCTTATACGGAACCCAAATTTCCTTATATTTATATCTCTGGAATGGCAACAATCGAAATGAACAAAAATACTACTACAAAATGGACGACTGAAAACAACAAAAAAGTGTTTGAAGTATTTGAAAAACAACTTTATAGGATAGAATTAGTAAGTTTAAATTTAAACATGCATAATATTAGGGACGTTTAAAGTTGGAAAATTTAAATTATAATTTCTATCGACTGAACTACCAAACACTATTGTTAATAAAAAAGGGAAAATTAAAATTGTTTTTAAAAATAGTTTCTAAGCGTTGACGGCTACCACGGTTTCCAATTTATTTACAAATGGATCTTTTTCAAGCAGCGACATATTTTCGCAATGATAAGCATTAATTTGTAATTATGTTATTTTAAAATGATACTAAAGGCGGTTAACCTAAACGACCATGTTCGGCTTTGGCGCCAGTCGAAAAATGTCGCCAAGTCAAAATGACAAAAACCGAGCGTTTGCCAAGTCTGTAAAATGACAACAAATAATTACTTAATATGCTACTCAAAACTGAAAATGTCTGCTGAGAGAACATGAAAGATTTCCTTATTAAAAATTATCGTGGCATTTGCGATCATAGATCGTAGCGATATTTTAAAATAAGAAAATCCGAACTCAACAGTTTGCTGTAAGTTTAAAACAATGTGCACATAAAATAATTTAAGAAATGAGTTCTTTTTATAATTAATGATTAATAATATTTGAAATATATTAATACGATTTAAGAATTCTTAACGATAAAAGAAATGGACAGGATTAACTAAAAAAGAAAGTAGCAAAATAAATTATCTCATGCAAACAGAATACATAGAAAAAAACTGAACTATTTGATAATTATTCGCTAAAATTCTATCTGTGGCGATTTCCGTAGCCAATGGCTGCCATAATACAAATGTGGCGGGGTTACCCCATTTGGCGAAAAAAATGACGGACATGCTCCTTTAGGTTAACCCGTAAGGCTAGACTAAAATATTTCAATGAACGGTGAGCGAGCGAAGCGAGCCTGGATCGCGAAGCGATCCAAAGGGAACTGCGCAAGCAGTTCCCGCGGGTTGGCGAGCGATAGCGAGCAGGGGGCGTGCCCCCTAGTAGTAAAAACTTTAGTTCAATTCCTTAAAGTTTCTTTTTAATTTCGTGCCCTTTTAGTTGTCATGCTTTGTCTTAAAAATCCCTTACGTAAACAAACTCTGTTAGAACGTACATCTACACTCTTAAACAAACGAGTGTTTAACTCAGTCTGAGTTAATTTCATCCTTTCCGTGCCGAAAATGCACTTCTCCTATAGAGTGAATTTCACTCTTTTTCGGAGTGGTAAAAAATAAAGAAAACAATCTGCGTCTACACTCTAAACGAGCGCTTAACTCAGTCTGAGTTAATTTCACTCCTTTCGTACCGAAAATGACTTCTCCTATAGAGTGAATTTCACTCTTTGTTTAAGGTGTAGATATATATGTGATTATATGGTTCATTTTTTATATTTTAAAAGAATGTATAAGTTATCGAGTGTAGCAAGTTTAAAAGTAGCCCTGCAAAAAAAGAATAACGTATTGCAGTTTGGAACCTCTCTAAAAATTGCACCTTGTATTTTCATTTTTAGGCTACATGTCTAATAGAAAAGAAGCAGTCATTGCCATGTTAGCCGTTGTCAGTATTGGAGCTGTTTGGTCAGGAGCTTTGCCACTTTTAGGACCACAGGTAAGTTGCTATTTAAAGTTCTGGATTTTCAATGACTTTAAGTGGAAAGCAATGGCAGCTACTGTCTGGTAATGGATACTCACACGTTTTTCAATTATTTTTAAATGTTACAAAAATATTGATAATAGAAAATACGAACCAGCTTAATATATTTCAAATATTTTGATTTTAGTATATTGCTTTTGCGGTAAAGAATGAATTTAAAAAAGCAATCCAATTATATACAAATAAGTAATTATGAAAATAATGTGTTGACTTTCAATAAATATTATGAATTATGATTTTAATGGCCCATGACCCATTCAATAAATATTACTTTTGTCGCAATTAGTCTTTAAGCATATAAGTAAATAAATTGTATATTTAAGCAAATAGTAGTAAAACAAATCTGTCGGTACAGCTATGATATAATAGCCTGCCTGTTCATTGGCATTTTTTTGGTAAGCTTGAAAATGTAATGTAGAATTTCTATACCTATTACGTTGTATGAAATAATGAGTGGAATGTTTACCACATTTGGATACATCCGTTGCTTGGCAATGTAACGCAAATCGCTAAAGTGACGCCATTATATCATAGCTATTCCTATCTTTCTAGGCTGTAATAAATAGGCTTAAGCAAGTCGACCCAAAGATACTAATAACAGTAGACAAATTTACTTACGATGGCAAAGAGCATGGAATGCTTCAGAAAATAAAGGAAGTTAAAGAAGGTAAAGTAATAGAAAAGTGCAAAATCAAGTACTTTTTTAAATTGTTTTTAAGAAAGGTTAAAATCTTTAGGATAATTTACTGTTCCAATTAAAGTTTGCATTGTTTAAGACGAAGCTCAAAATATGTATTTTAAATTAAATATCTATTCTGGTTCACGAAGTAAAAAGCTTAAATTTGGTAATTCAATTAGCTGGAAAATAAATTTCAAATGTATTGCAATCATTTTATTGGAATATACCGCGTTCGTACACGGGTCGGGTAGACCATGGGGGTAGACCATGGTTTCACTCAAACTTCACAAGTTCTTCGTCGTCTATAAATGAGCACTAAGCTTGTTTGAGAAGTTAACTGAGGGTTCTTGTTGAACGTTGCCACTCGACATTGGACAACAGCTAGCATTAGCAGCTCAGGCCCAATGGCTACATAAACGGATATTGGCACCACAACTAGGGTCACTAAGCTCAGGAAGACTTTCACTATTTTAAGATTCTACGAATTAATTAATCCGAAGTTAATGCATTTCTTTTATTGAAATACATAAATTAAATCTTGATTCATTAAAACATGTGCAAGTCATATCCATGTATCCATTTCATATAGATCATTATCTTGTTAATAGGTATACCAAGTTTGAAAAAAGTTATTATAGTAACAGCAGAAAAGAAATTTTCCAAAGAAGACAGTAAAGATATAAGTGGCAGGTACTATGACTTTGAACTAATTATAAGGAATATTTAAAATTTAAGTTAAGCTTCAAAATAGCAGTATAAAAATAACTACTGTCTGAATTAATAACTCCTCAAAGCATCACTTGTAGAGAAACGGGGTTTGGTAATTGTAAGAACTATGTAGTATTGGAAAATTGAAGTAGTAGAATAATATATTAATGGGAATATATTAAAAAAAAATCGTTAATGCTTTGTACTGCAAGTGACAGGTACAGGCTTAGTACAATAAACGAAGGTATGACACTCTTTTCCACATGGCATCTAAAAACGCATAGTTCAAGTAGAAAGTTACCTCACTACGTATAACGCCGTATTTATGGGAATGGTGCATGCAAATTTGTCGTGCTCGAAATTCTTAAAGATGTCGCTTTCAGGTTGTGTTGGGTGTCAGGTTAGAAATGGATCTATTTACTGGATTTAGTTGAAAATTAAGTGGCTCGTCGCTATTAATCTTCGTGTATCTCTTTTGCGACGTTTATTCAGCCAAATTAGCATAATCCCATTGCACCATTGATACTCATTAGATAAATTATAATTCTTTTACGATTGAGTTTGTAAAATTTCACTAAATTCCAACTAAAAGTTGAAAGTTATTTTGAATAGCAACTTTAGTTATCATTATCTTCTTATGTTTATAATCAATTTAATTAAAATATTCTTCATACGGTCAGGCACATTTTCTAAATTCCCCGTTATTTACTAATATAGTTTGATGTTGGATGACTTCTTGAAATTGGGACTGCTAGACGACGGAAGTGTACCTCCACTGCAGTTTGAACAAGTATCCTTTTCTCATCCAGTGTTCATCAACTACACTTCAGGTACAACAGGATTGCCCAAAGCTGTAGTCCACGGGTGTGGAGTAAGGACTGATTTATGATTTAAACGTTAAACCTTTTATAAAGGTATGGGTATGATGCAATATGCGTATATGATTAGGTAACATTTAAATAAATCCAAGAATTTATTTAAATGTAATTCTTTTTATCGAAGTTTTAATCATGTTATAATTAAATTTAAGTCTTTCCACGTTAAAAATATATTTTTAAAACTTTAAAATTAATTTTAGTAAAATCATTTTTAGGGACTTCTTTCAATTCCTCGAGATTTTTCTCTCAACATCGATGCAGGTAGAGACACCATTTGGCTATCAGTTTCTTGTGTAAGTAGACTAATTTATTGTTAAAAATTGAAGACCTGAAGTATAGAATACTAGACTACTGGACTTCAATTTCAAATTTGTTTAACTTATATAATCAAATAAAATATTAATTTCTTGATTATGCTTGGCTGTGTTGAATCTATTAATGAATGTTTCTGTAAAAAGCCTAACCAACTTTGAATGTACATAACACACTCATTTATATAAAATATACTTTAGTAGAAATGCTAATTAACTGAAACGAAAACCTTGTTTTCTTCTATTTATTAAAAAAATATACATATTTTTTTAATATTTATAAGTCATAGATAGTTCTGAATTTAAATAAAATTTAAAAAAAAATGTTTGAGTTTACTTAGTACGGAATTAATACTAATAAATGAAGAGCTCAGTGGAAGAATGTACTTTGTGATATTTTTAAAATTTAAATTTTCTATGTTAATGAGCATCTTATTTCCCTTTTTAAAGGTATCTCTTTTGTAAAAATTTTAGGTAAAGTATATTTTTACCGTTTGCAAGTACTGTTTTTAATGGATCTAAGTACCAAACAAAAAACATTAAAACTCATTTTCACCTTTTCACATAGCACGTTCTTCCTATAAGCTTTTCGAGTCAAGCCTGAACCAAAGTCACCATTAAAGGCCAAAGTTGTTTTAATGATCTTCTTCGCTGGCATTACAGCCTTATGCAAAATGCAGGCCTCAGCCTCCGCCGCAACAGCTCTCCACCTGTCCCTCTTCAAAGCCAAACCTTTTTCAGTTTTAATCTTCATTTGGGCTAAGTGTTTTTCTACTTCGTTAATCCAAGTCTCTCTTGGTATTTCCTGCTTATAAATAACTTGCTCCTTGTAATTATTTTAATGATATTATTTTTGTCTCTACGCTGTATATAACGAAGCCAGCGGAGTCTTTGCGATACAATGCATCTTACAATGTCCTTGTTTTTTTTTTAAAGTTTCAATGATCGTGAAGGTAAAATATTTCAGGTTGGATGGGTTACGTGGAATATGGTGATGACTCTTCTGTCCCAAGGCTTCACCCTTCTTCTATTCGAAGGCAACCCGTTCTTCTTATCGTCTACATTCTTTTTTGATATGGTGGACGAATTCGCAATAACCAATATCTTTATGTCACCCAGTGTCTTAGACGAGTACTACAAGAAAAGGTGGGTGCCAGGTAAGATTGACTGGATGCTAACCGAAATTAGCCAAGCAATAGATCTTTAATTGTTAAGCTTTAACTTTCATATTAATATTCACTTTATGTTACTTTCAGACAATTTAATAGGCTTTATAACATTTTGAAAGTGATAATAATAAATATTTTAGAATTAAGCTGTAGTGTCTACTTTTGAGTGAAATCTTACAATTGACCGTATAACTTGAATTTGGGGAGCTGTGGTATCACTGTAACTCAACTATTTTTGAAAACATGTAATCTGGTGATTCATTTTTCTTTGTTATCTATCATTAAAGGTTAGGTACCAGTTTCAAAAATTATCATAGCTCGAGGTGTATTTTACCCACTGTGTTATACTTTCAACAGACTTCCTCATTTTTAATATCAATCAATGATGGTCAAGATTTCTAACTTTAGTCGATAGGTTATTTATTACTCCCGGATTATGTTACACAAGTTTCATATAATTGGTTACGGGTAAAACCAAATGGCATCGTACCTTAAAAAAAGGACTCTTCTTCAATTGAGTTAACATAGATGATGTGTCTTTTTATAAATCAGACGGTGTAATTTGTTTAAAACATTCAAATAATTGTAGATATATTTTTTTGTTCCAGAAAAGAAGCATCATTTAAGTTCTTTGAAAGTCTTGTTGGCAGGAGGAAGCATAGTCAAACCTCAAATTTATGATTTCGTCTACAAGAAAATTAAAAGAGATTTCGTTTTCCACCCATGTTATGGTAAGTTGCTAGTTACAGTTACATTTACCTCTTAAAACTTATTTTAGAATTGCATCAATAGCTTAATTTATCGTACATAAATTTTTCAGTTTTATTGTCTTCTTCGGTCTTATCTATATATATAAAAGGCAAAGTTCTGACTGACTCACTCACTACGTATCAACGCCCAGCCCAAACTACTGGAGGTAGAGCTACCAAATTTTAGGAAAATATTCTTTTCATATCGTAGGCGTCATTTAAGAAGCTATTTTTCGAAATTCGAACCCAATTCGGTGTAGGAGTGCAAACCGATTTCTCCATAGGAATAGCATTATGCATTGTGTTTTTATTCAATTTTTCTATTTTTAATTTGAAAAAGGAAATTCACCGCAAAGAAAATTGAGTAGTGAAAGAAATATTAACGCGTGCGAAAATTAAGTACAAAAACAGCGCGAGAGTTTAATATGTAAGAGGGGAATATTTCTTTTTCATTGGTTGTTTTGTTTTTTGTGGCAAAGTTTAGAAACAAGCCCATTACAGGATTTCTTACAAATTAGTTATTTAAACTACTTTTTTTAATAATGCTTCGTCAGATATCAGATATACTCAACTCGATTCCAGTTATATTTTCGAATTCAATTCAGTTTGGCAGTTTCGAAAAATATGGACTATTATAAACTATTTTAATTCTAAATTCTATTCAGTTATGTGGTTTAGAAACAGAAATAAAGGTTCAGCTATGATATGGTAGCCTGGTAGCCAGTATATTGATCGTCGATTTTTGTTGATCTATAAAATTTAACGTTGGGTTTCTATATTTAACAAGTTGCATCGTAAGCAAAGATTTTACAAACAGAAATAACAGTTCAGCTAAGATATGGTAGCCAGTATTGTTATTTGAAAATCCTTATTTTATTTATTGATTATCTTTTGAAATTGTATACTAGACCAGGCTTTTCTTTGTTTATGAAGCTGTCGATTTAATACAGCTATGATATAAAGGCCGATTTACTTTTGGAATTGGCGCCTTTTGGCGAAGTTGAATATTTAAGGTAAGGGGTAGCTATACCCATCCAGTTGTATGGGTTAGGGTTAGTTTTAATTATCGTCGAACTAGAGCTACCCATGAGGGCTATTGGCCATAGCTAAGTGACGAGCCGATACCTGAGTTGGCACCCAAAGCAAATTTTAAGGGCGTGATCGTACAGATAGTCGGGACTTTGAAGGATATTTAACGTAAACTCCTTCCACACACGGTGTTATTCTTCGGCATTTTTTGGCTGTGCGCTTTTAGGTCGGCAGCTATTTAGGCGATGCCCGGACCTGAATCTGGGATCTTTCGCATGCAAGGCGAACACAAGGGCCTATGGGAAAGCCCTCTAACTCATGGAAGGGCCTGGGTACAATCGGACAGGGAGAATCAGAATGGGAGGCAACAATTGGCGTAAAATAAAAGTTTACATAAAAAATCAGTTATTATTAAGGGTCTACCCGTGCAACGCCGGGTTTATAAAGCTAGTATTTTATATATTTAGATAAAATAATGTCGAAAACGGTTTTTCACAAGGAAAGTTAAATTACCCATAGTCTTTAATGAGTTATATATTGCCCTCAATTCGGTATCATTGTTCAAAATTTTCTTTTTTAACTACTCCTCTCTAATTATGCTTTTGTTTTTGTATTATCGTGTGAAGGTTTTTTTTTCAACATACGCAATTCTGCCTTAATCTATCCTTCCGAACGGTCTGAAAACAGGAAAATATGCATGGTTGTTTTAATTGCATAAATTTCAAATTAAATTTATTTCAAACAACGTATTTGTTTAAAAAATCAGAATTAGGTTTATTTTCAAAGATATTATCTTAAAAACATTTCCAAATGAAAAAAATACATTATGATAAAAATGTATTGGTTTAAAAAATTTAAATTTAATGTAAGAAAGAATTATGCACTAAATACGGAAAAAGCTATGTCTAACGTTTGGAGGAATGTCAAAACCAATAAATTAAAAAAAATATTTTAAAATTGTTTATGTGTTTAATTAGGAGTTGCTCTTGATCTGAAAATTTTCTATAATCTATATATTAATCAAAATTATCTTATTGTATAAGTTTATTGACTTAACATAAATAAAATGCTTTTATTTTTCAGGTTCTACAGAGTTAATGGGCTCCTGTTTGAATTTAGAAACTACATTGCCTGTTTATCAAGGAGAACTGAATGCAATTAGTTTAGGCGATAATCTGGAAGTTGTGAATGAATCTGGTAATTTTTCATCTACTAGTCTTATCTGTCATAGGTTTCACAATAGTTTGATAGTCATTGTATGAGTTTATTCAAACCTTTACATTTTGTATCAAGAGGTTTAGTGATTTAAATGTAACTATTTCATACTCCTGTGAATTTTTCTGTGAGTTGTTTACACTTTAAAAAATCCTTTTTACTCCAGTGTAGATGCATTTTGAATAGTCCTAGAAAGAAATAAAAATTGCCGGGACTCTTCGGATTTTTTTCTAGCATACTATTTAACAGTTTTGATAGCAGATTTGTTTACAGTGTAGCAACAAACAAAAATTTGACCTAAGATATAGCTTTGATACACACACTAATAACTTACTTTTTTCCTAGGCATCGCTGTCATAGGTGAAGTAGGAGAGCTTGTTATTTCAAAACCTGTGCCCAATCTTCTAGTTGGTTTATGGGGAGATACCGATGGAGCAATTTGTAGAAAAACGTACTTTTCTAAGTATTCAGGTATAAATCGTTGATATCCATGTACAGAAAATACTCGATTTAAGTTTTTTGAAGGACATTGCTAACAATTTCAGTAAAAATTAAAAGCAAAATAGTCATTCATTTATTTATATTTAAAAAAATATTTTTTTAATTATTATTTTTATTTTTGTTATTTTTTAAACATGCACTGTCCTACTGATAAAATCCAGTTACATGATAAGAGAAATACACACACAAAAAAAGATAACGCAAGTATGTAAATACACAAGGCTAATCATACTTAGAAATAGTAATGAATTCAAAGAATAAAATTTAAAAAAAGTATCAGAATCAGGAAACATGGTTAAATAATAGGTAAATAAATATTTAAAAAGTTTTCATTTTTATTTGAAGGGAAATATAGTACTGGAGACTATGGAATTATGAACCCTCACACCAATGGCATAATAGTTTGCTGTAGAAGTATAATAATAATAAAATAGTAGGTAAATAAATATTTAAAAAGTTTTCATTTTTATTTAAAGGGAAATATAGTACTGGAGACTATGGAATTATGAACCCTCACACCAATGGCACAATAGTTTGCTGTAGAAGGTATTTCATTAAATATTTATTCGATACTTGTTAAGAAGTTTAAATTCAATGTATAAGTTTCATATAATTAATAAGTTAAATATAAATTTAATATAAGTTTCTTGTAATAAGTTTAAATTCAATGTATTTTTTAATTTTCAAAAGGTACTGAACTATAAATACTTACGTTAAATTTAGTTTTATTATATGGAAAAATTTACATATTTAGAAGACATTTATGGACATTTTAAAGGACCTTTCCTTAGTTCTCTTTCTCTGATTATCTTTTTTAATTATAATCAAATAATAATGCTTCTTTCAGTGATGAAACACTAAAACAGAAAGGATGTCGATTTGGCAGTACTGAAATATATAACGTTGGTGAGTACCACAGTTTTAGTTTCGTACTAATTTTGCACTTTAAAACTAATTGCAATTAAAAGCTTTAATTTTTTTATAGATTTGAGTTTAATTTTTTGAATTTCAAATAACTTTATCAACTATATAATTATCAGTAAATCAATTAATTTTGTTTGGGTCAACTTACTTTTATAATGAAACTTACATTTCTAGCGGGTTTTTTTTCTATTAAATAAATTAAAACAAAAGCCATGAAATTTCTCTATGTTTGAAAATCTAGTTAGTCGAATATTATTAAGACAGAAAACTTCTTGGAGCTTGATCGTTTAAAACTATAAATTGGTATTTGAAAAAAAAAGATACAATTTCGCTCATTGTAGTTAACGTCTTCGAGGAAGTTAAACACCATCAATTTGTGTCTTAATGCGAAAATTGTTCAAATTGTTTATAAATAAAATTCACACTTGTGCATTACAGTCGATGTCTTTGAAGAAGTTCTAGACAGTCTCTGTGTGTCTCAATACAGCAAAGATATGGATGAAAGAGCTGTGCTGTTTCTCAAGATGAGACAGGGACACGTTTTCAACGAGACCCTTGTTCGTCGGATTCGAGAAGCTATAGCAAAAGAGTTGACGCCTAGGCATGTTCCAGAGGTTATCTTGCCAACGAAAGATATCCCGGTAATGTTTTATGTCTAACAATATCAAATGGAAATAAATACGATAGAGTTTTCACGACAACCTGTACCTCCCTGTCACGATTCAGGACTGGATACTTGATATGTCTAAAATACGAATTTTTTTTTAATTAAGAACAAATTTAAAAACACCTCGTGTTCCACAAAGTATTCCACGAGACTAAGTTTTAAAACACAACATTAAAAATTTAAATTATAAATAAAATCAGAGAGGACGACTAAAGTCTCCATTCTTCGCATCAGATCCGAGAACATTAAAGGCCATCGTATGGAAAGGCCCTCGAAACTTCTAAATCGAGATCTTGAGTTTGCGTGCAAATATTGCAGTGCAGAAGAACATGCTCCACGTCCTTTTCACCATCACGCAGTCACAACGCTCATTTAACATAGTACCAAACCTAAAAAAATAGCTTTTAAAGTTTCCATGACCTGTAAAGGCTTGAGTTAATTTAAATCTTTTGAAAAATTCTTGCACTTTAACCGATGTAAAATAGTCGGAAAAAACCTCCTTGTCCATAGCGCTTTTGAACAGGCAAAAATACGTAAATGAAGAAAAATGTGTTTCACCGTGTACATGCACTGATGCGAACTGTTGATGGACATGAGAGTATTTTTGATCTTCTGATGCGACCGGATCTTTCGGACCGGGTGTAGGGGCATGAAAAACAACAACGACAACCTGGTAGTTTTAGCAAGTTGGAGAAATCTTTCTTTTATTGGCATAGTGTCAAAGAGAGAGAGATAGTTTTTTATTCGAATCAGAACGTTCAGGACTCCTAAATCTAAAATATTTCTTCATTCTGCCCAATATTTACTTAGTTACAGCGACTAAAAATCAGCGATCTCAAAAGCACGCGAAAAATGATGATTAGCTGAAGACGTAACACGTGTCTAAGCTGTTTCTCTGACCTATGCTTTTTACCTGTAGCCTACGATTTTACATCGGTTTAGGAGGTTTTAATTTTCTTAATTTACTTTTAATGCCTACACAGGAATCTAAGAACTATACAAAAATCTGACATTCTTCAGCGTTTACACGCGTGACGAAATCATCAGTGATGTGGGGCCTGAGGAACCTTATGGGATTGCCTCATTTTTTGACGTTTTAAGTTATTTCTTAAACTTAGTAAATAATTTTTGAATTTCAATTTGGTTGTGAATTGATTATAGACGATCTTCTTTCTAATATCCGGCCTAACATAAAAAAAATTAAAACAATGCGCTTGCATCCCCTTTGAGTATTCAAGAGAGATTGGGAGATCAGCACTGCGTTTACCAAATTGATGGGGAACACCGGGCGGATATCACATATTGGTTACCGAGAATAACGACATCGCCAAACTGTCGCGGCTCTGAATACTATAGTAAAGAATATAGTTTAGCGTAATATATGCATTGGAACAGTTTAAATGGACACTGTTTGAAACATTGACTAGATTCTGAATATTTTATAGACTACAGCACTGTTGAAATGCTAAAAATCCTAATATAAATTGACCACAACTTGTGTGTGCATTTTTCTTCCTGAAAATATTAATAGTACTTTGTTAAAATCAAAGCTAACATAAATTCCAGAGATGAGTGAAATGCCTGCCAGTTATTATATGCTTCGCATTATCTCTTTTCCAGATAAATTTGAATGGAAAGAAAATGGAAATAATTGTAAAGAAAATTATCAATAAGTTGCCGTACAATCCTGAAACGGTCGTGAACCCTGAAAGTCTTGAATACTATCGAAATGTCAAGGAACTACAAATTCCGGATTGTAGGTTATTCAATAAATAAAGGATTTTGAACAAAGTTTATTTTATATAATAAAAAAAGGGATAGACAAAGACAAATTAAATAAGAACAGTGATTTATTGTTTTATTTTTACAATTTAAAAATCCTGAAATGCAGTTATTGTTTAAGGTACTGTGGGATTATAAATACTTTTTGGGAACATTATTATTACACTGTCAACAATTTCGTGATAGATATCCCCAAAAACAAATGGTTTCTAGTAAATGCAACGACTGTGTAGTGAAATGTTTCATCGCATTTTTGAAATTCGGTTGCAAATTATTCAGGTTTGGGTTAAAAAATATGAAAAAAAATTTCAACTAAAAACTGAAAATATAGTGAAACTCTTCACCACACAGCAGTTGCAGCTATTGAGAACCATCTATTTAGGCCAAGTACGAAATTTTAACAGGATACAGTACAAGATAGGTGAGTCATAAAGGCAGTCATTCTTTAGAAAATATGATGCTTGAATTTTAAGTTTTATTTATTAAAATAAGTAATTTTTTATTAAGGTAAAACAATCTATTTTACCTCTGACTTTCTAAAAAGGGACATTAACCAAGTAAATCGTTCTTTTCCTACGTGAAATTTCCGCTCTATCTAAAAACACTTTCCCTGACAATAAAACGTTTTAAAAATTTAATTCATATTTTAAATTTAGCTAGTGTAGTTTAATGCTGGCTTCCTATCTTCCATGATTCATTGTGTCTCATTGGGAATTCATCTAATTCAATGAACATTTGGTTAGAGCAAACATTGTAATTTTCTTCTTTAGACATAGATGACAACGAAAGTAGTAATCAATTTTTTTTATCAAATGCGTGTGTAACTAAACTACACTGGTAAAAATAGTAGTAAATCCAACACTCTAGCTATTTTAAATATTTTTTAAGTTTAGATGGGAATCCCAAAGAAGTAAACTTAGTCTGCGCGCTGTAACGGGTGCGGGTTCGATTCCCGCCTACGCCCTGGGTGTACCTTCTCTCTCTGTGTCAGTAAAAATTCTGTCTGTGTCTGTATTACTCGACGAAGGTTTATAAGCGGGTCTCTGATTAAGCACATAAACCGGAATATATATGTACCAACCAACCACCTAATCAACTTGACACACAGATACATGATTCACAGACAGAAATACACTAACTTGCTGAATTCTTGATCTGTAATAGTTTCAAGATTGCAAATATTTGTTCTTATTATGTAGTTCCCTCCGTATTTACCAATACGATGCAGAAAAGTCTTATTTTTTGTGTAAATCAACTTGAAACACGCCATACAATATTCGCAGACAGAAATACACTAACTTGCGTAAGTCTTGATTTGTAATACATAGTTTCAAGATTGTCATAAATTATTCTTATTTCTAGCTTATTTACCATTACGATGTTGAAATGTATATTATATGTTGGCCAATTGAATTAGCTGAACAAATAAAAAATGTAATTTTATTGCTTTGAAGGCATAAGAAATCACTGCAATTAC
>JAFNEN010001213.1:0-42700 GCA_019343175.1 Oedothorax gibbosus
CGGAAACAAATATGAAAAATATTTGAAATATTTATTTCAAAGACATAAAAACAAAGATACTAAAAAAAATGTCTTACATAAAAATACATTTTTGTTAATTAGACATTTGACCTGAAATAATAAAAAAATTCTAGTAGGTCATTCTCACGTTATGCATGGGACATTTGAAGAATTTAAAACTGTCCCTAAAAAACAAATATTAAACAATTCAAATATATTTTGTTATTTTTTAAAACATCAAAGACAGAACTATTAATACTACAAAGATGTAAAAATTATGCTATTTAAATATGCAAAAAGAAAATGTTTGTGCGTTATGCACGGGACAGAAAGTATAAGGTTTTTCAACTTGTTAACAATAAATAAACATCTTAGTTTAGCACCATTAACTTCATAATACTAATATTTTTTTTAAAGTTGAATAACTAAACTAATAATATAAACTGATAACTAACTAAGACTCTTCATCCACATATTCATCTAAAAGCAAAACAACTACAAAATCAGTTTCGATTTCATAATATACAATGCAAAAATTAAATCTAATTTTAATCTTGATTCATTGTTATCTTTAGTAAGTTCTATGAAAATTTTTAATATAAAAAAATAATAAAGCTGTTCAAAAATATAATCACCAAAAGCATCTTAAAAACTGAAGTATATAATAATTAAGTTTAGTTTAAATAAAACACAAAATTGCTTTTGTCAAATTATAGGTAAATTGACTATTTTTTATGCAATAATTTAGTACACTTTGCGGTTAATTTTAATTTGACGGTACTTCTGTCGCCAAGGGATTTGGCGCTTTTGTAGGGAGCGATAAACAATTATTTTGGTGGTGCAGCATTTTCTGGTGAAATGCGTTGTGGCGTCTTTGTTGTGGCTAGGTGGCGCTGGTTATAAGCGCGGATGTTATGCGCGTGGGATTTATTTGTTCTAAATTAGTTTTTGACCAATCGCCGGCGCTGGTAATACTTGCGTGGAATTTAGGTTGCGCAGATGTTGTGCGCACGGAATTATTTTTATTCTATTAAATTTCTTTTTGTTCTATCGTCATTACGTTTGGCTTTTGAACATCCGAGTATTATGGATGGTGCGTATTTAAATTATGAATTTTTTATCGGTTTGAAAATGGCTGGACAGCTAGCTGTCATTCAGTTTTGAAAGAATAAAACTAAATTTTTTTAGTTTAATTTTTTTGTTTTGCTTCGTAAAACAAAACTGCCCGGGGCCCCAAACCAATATTTAGGCTTTCAACGGGCCCTACAATACTGCCCCATGTTGGATACTGATGTTTTTTTAGAGAAAACAAAATTGCCCTTGGCCCCAAAGGAGTATTTAGGCTTTGAACGGGCCCTACAATACTGCCCCATGTTGGATACTGATGTTTTTTTAGAGAAAACAAAATTGCCCGGGACCCCAAACGAGTATTTAGGCTTTGAATGGGCCCTACAATACTGCCCCATGTTGGATACTGATGTTTTTTAGAGAAAACAAAATTTCCCGGGGCCCCAAACGAGTATTTAGGCTTTCAATGGGCCCTACAATACTGCCCCATGTTGGATACTGATGTTTTTTTAGGGAAAAAATAATTGCCCGTACCCCCAAACGTGTGCGTACTGGATTGCCACTCATTCGTGTAGCTCTAGTGCGACAATAATTCAAACTAAACTAAACTGGATTGCCACTCGTGTAGCTCTAGTCCTACGAAAATTCAAACGAAACTAAACTGGATTGCCACTACTAGCCCATTGTGTAGTGTAAAGTTTGTTTTGTGTTGCCCAAAGCAAACCAAAACCCTGAGTCTGTTTTTTTTTTCAAAAGTAACTAGGGTTACTGCATCGGCGGAAAGGAATCTGGCAATGCGGAAACACGCGAGTTTCGCCAAGTTGTTGTTGTTTCTGGAGCCGCGCCAAGCAGTACCGTGAAATTAAAATTTACCCAATTTGCAAAAATTAAATTTCGTAAGAGTCACAAAATCGTTGAATTCCAACACAAGCGAAAATGTTTAGTAGCTTTACTTTTTGTTTAGGAAATTCATATTAAAATTAAATTGTAGTCTGACTATTTTTTCAACCCTGGCAATATAAAATTTAAAAGAACTAAAATTTTACATTAAAAGGATTTAATATATTGGAATTTTCAAATGCCAAATATTACTGACAGAGAAATGTATAAAGAGTGGAATAATACATAAATTAAACATCAATAAATTCTTAAAAATTTAAAACGGAAGTACCCAAACAAGAGGAAAAAATACGAGACACGCCGACTTTAAACCTAATGGCGTATTAAAAATATATATAACTATAATAATATATTTAAAAATAGGTATATTGATATAAAACATTCAATAGCAAACTATAAATATAACAAATGATTATGAAAATGGAAATCTGAAAATATAAGAAACATCTTACGTTTCGAAGCACATGGAAAGTAGTGTACAGAATATATTAATCTGACGTGACTAACTTAAAATTAGAAAAGTTAAAAATATATTTAGCTAATATAAGCTACACATTTCAGTATTTTACCTAAATATACACATTATGAAACACAATAAATTATCTCTTACCTTGAAACTTTTGTATAAGATCTGAAAAGCCCCAAGCTTAGTACATTCGCACACCCTGCGTCCGCCATTGTAAATGTTGTTTATTGCCGCCAAACACCCAGGATTCCAAGCTGCCAGCCAATCGGAGCGGTCTAGATTTTGAGCAAAGGATTTTGCTAGGGAGTAGCAAATGTTTTTGTTAACCGCGAGCATAATTTGGTAACCGCAAGTAAATACCGATCACTAAAATATTTGGTAACGGTTACATACCTTTTTTTTTCGTGTAGGCCACTGCTGGGGCATTGGGCACAAACTATCTTGTCTGTAACAGCAAACTGGCCATAATTATAATATCTCAATTTTTTAGCTGTACTGTCCAAAGGAATTTTGCAATTGAAACTATGGCTGATAGGGACTTGGACAGGAAGTCGTCGAACTATGTATGTATAATAACCAATATTGCACTAGCGCTCGCCAACCCCGAACTTTTTGCTGCGCTCTGCTAGGGAAATTTTCTTCCAAATATTTTTGTCAGTGAAACAAATACTTAACCATAACGCTGGCCATACCTAAATGTCTCTTGCTTCGCCCGCTCATTGCTTAATCTCACCAACCGAATGTACCTTCGGATTTTAGCAAGTGTGGAATGTATCAATCCTGTCTTTGCAGTGGAATTCGCTAGCATCGCGGTTGGAATCAGTCTTCTGGCAGGTATGGGTACCATCATACTCTTCTACGTGATGCTCTGCATTTTCGATCCACGCCTTATCAAAATGACGGTTGAACCCTGCACCTTCATCGTAGATGTAGAAACCAGCAATTGCTTCGCTTGCTGCCGGAACATCAAGGCCGGTGGAAAGGCCCATGTCTTCCATGCTCTTCTGTTCATGAGTGGTTTCATAATCGCTTTCACTCTACTTATTGTTTACACGAAAATATAGTCATCGCTTTTGCTTATTTTTCTTTGAAAGTTCACTTGTGAAACATTAACAGGTAAAAACGAGAAAGTGACATTTTTGCGAGATAACCGAGGTTGGTTGGGTCATACAGTACATCAAACTAAAGTTCTCAACCAAACATTAATAGATATATGATTAATAGTTAAGAAGTAAATTAGACGTATGTGTTTTCAATATTTAAAATACACCGAAAATAATTGTGAATTTTATTTCATACTGTCAGGAAACACGTGAATAACATACATGAAAGCTTATCTCTGCAAGTTGATCTAATCAAATAATTACGCTTTAAAGAAATGTGGTTTGAGGTATTGCCAGCTTTAATACAGTGCTGCACAAAAGTTTAGGCACAGACGTGATTCATGAAAAAACCCTAATATTCACTATTTTCCAGTAGTTTTTTGTTTTATATACATTCTTTAGGTAGCATGAAAAATAATATGGTAAAAAGTGTTCCAAAAAAATATAAATAATTTTGACTTACATGAACAAATTTAAAGTTTAAAAACTTTCCTTGCCACAAAAGTTTAGGCGCATGTTTCAGTCTTATGCAAATTTTATAGAGAAAATGATTGCGTCATCAAAGGAAAGGATTTTTAAGTGGCTTTAAAAAATTAAATGTAATTTTTAGTGCTTAGCACCATGCAGAAATCAACTGAATTTTCGTATGAAGAAATTATAAGAATCTGGATATTGAAACCCAGAGGAAACACTGTTTCTGATATTTCTACAGAATTAAGCGTTCCAAAAGAGGTGTTTATAGAAAGTTAGCACATGGCGATCAATATCTACCAAATCTGGAAGACCTTGAATCACCAGCAAACGAGAGAACAGACAAATAAGAAAATTAGCTTAAAACCAACATTGCTCTTCAAATCAAATTATAGCCTGATTGCGGCTAAAGTTTTACGTGAAACTATCAGGAAGAGAATCATGGAATATGGGTACTTGATAAAATCCAAGCTGAAGCGCAAGCCTCTCTTGCTATCTCATCATAAAGATGCAAGACTTCAATGGGCTCATAACGCTCAACAACGCATGTCTTACAACGAAGAATGGCTGCAAGTGAACTTGAGCGAAGAAAAAAATGGAACCTAGGGGTCCCGATGGGTATGGCTACTACTGGCATGATCTGCGTAAAGATACCAGGATCCAATTTAGCCGACGTCAAGGTGGTGGTTTGGTAATGGTGTGGGGCGGTTTTGAATTCAACGGTCAGACCTCCTTAGCCTTTACCAAAGGAAAGCAAAACTCGGGGGACTACCAGGATATCTCAACAACAACTTACTGCCTTATGAGGAGATTTTAGGCGGCTCAAATAGGAAATTCCAAAAAGATAATGTCTCCATAGTCCATACATACATTAGGTCAACTAAAGAGTGGTTCAGAACCAGTAATATCACAGTTCTAGATTGGCCTGCTTACAGTCTGGACTTTGATTCCATTGAAAATGTTCGAAAATCTTTACTAGAGTAGTTTATGCCAATGGCAAACAATATTCCACCGTTCCGGAGCTAAAGAAAGCTATTGAAATGGCGCGATATGAAATCGAGCCTGATAGCCTGCAAAAGCTGTTACTTTCTATGGAAACAAGGGTTTTCGAACTAATTAAACAACCTAGAAGCTGCACGAAATACTAAAATGTTTTATTTGATTATAAAATTATTTTTATTAAGTGTGCCTAAACTTATGTGCAGCAGATTTTTATCATTTTAGTGCAAAACTTGCCACACATTCCTTATTCTTAGAATTTATTGTCTATTATTATTTTAATATGTTTTAATGAATAAATCATATAAATATTTTATCTTGTGTCTCAATACTTTTGTATAAAACTAACATTTTGCGTAGTGCCTAAAATTATGTGCAACACTGTAGGCTTGATAGCGGCATTGGTAGGGGAGACCGGGAGAATCGCGCCTCACTAGGCAATGCCGCCACCCTCTGTATCTCGCGAACGGTGTGTGAGGATGGGGTCCCGTAAGCACTGACCTGTAGCAGGAAACACGGTAATCAGTAGTACAGAGGCTATGGCCATGCGGTGTGTTGGTGTAGAGTTATAAAAAATAGTTTTTTAGTAAGTTTCATCTAATTTTGAGTCTTCTGAAACGAAGAGATAAGTGACTGTCATCTCTAAGTTAGATAAATCAGTTACATACCATTGAAAAGAGCAATAATTTGGCCATGTTATCACGTTATTAGTTTGGACGCTAGGCTATCTACCATCCCCTAAACAAGCCGTCTACGTAATTTGTCTTACCGGGGTTATGCCGCCACACGCCACATCACTCCGAGGTTATGCTGCCATCCTTTTCTTTCAGATTTTGGCTCAGATTAGAACTGAAGAGACTTGATAGCCATTTACTAGGCCAACACAATTTTAGCTTCCACACTACGTTTATAACGTAAAAAGTGGAAGGTTTTATAATCGTTCAGTCCGTCTGTCCGTCCGTCTGTCTGTCTGTCTGTCACCCACTTTCACAGAGAGAACCACAAGTCCCACAGACAAGTGGGATACGTCATTTTAAAGCAAAAAATCAGATTAGGCTACATTCCAAATTTCATTAAAAAATTTAAATTAGAAGTTTATTTAAAATTTAAATAACTAAATTTTTTTAATCTACATTGAAATAACATGCAAATTCTATTTTTATTCATATTTTCACTGTTGTCATCCACAAGTCCCACAGACAAGTGGGATACGTCATTTTGAAGCAAAAAATCAGATTAGGCTACATGCCAAATTTCATTAAAAAATTTAAACTAGAAGCTTATTTAAAATTTAAATAACTAAAAATTTAATCTACATTGAAATAACATGCAAATTCCATTTTTATTCAATATTTTCACTGTTGCCATTTCGTTAAACGTACGAGAAACTTTTGTTAAAATAAAAATACACTTTTGAAAAAATATTTATTTATGTGTTATAATTCGGTTTGGATTGTTGTATTATCACAATAGAGTTCTTTTAATGGTTCTATATATATGTATGTAGAAAGATGCATAGAGAATTCTAACTTGGCATAAAAAAAATATGCTAAGTTTCGCTTTTATTTTTAAAGCATCAATTGTACAAATTATAAATTTTTTGAACTGTAAATTAATTTAACAAACTATAAATAAGTGAATTTTCGAAAGAAATGTAAATAAGAAATTGTGGCGACAAAAATATTTATTAAAAAATATTACATCATTATTCTTCGAACTTCAAACAAATTTAGCAAACGATAAAGTCTAATTATTAAATCTGAGAAAGAGGATTAATGAAAATAGTTAATTTTGGCGTTTAAAACTTTGAATTACAAATATCTAATGGCCCTGTTTTTATTAGAATTAAATCACATTTGCCATTCGCAACAACCGCTCGAGAAACTTTAATTCTTTTAGACAATAAATTAAAATAAATTTATTTTTGCGTCATCGATCAGTTTGAAATGACGTCAAATATATTTCACTATGGAATCCTTGTATGTTGATATGAAATGTTTTCATTCTATTTAAAGCGAGGAATATGACATATTTATTCTTTAAAATATAAATTAATTTTTGCAAACGATAAGTAATAATTATTGAATTTTCGAAATAAAATAAATGAAACTAGCCAAATTTAGCTTGTAAATGTTAAATATAGAATTAATGTTGTGTTTGGCGCGTTTTTTCCTGTTAAACACAAATATGTGGAAGCGAGTTAAGTGACAGATTATGTTACAAACCTACTTGTTTATTTAAAGAATAGTATGGCATAGACTAACTAATAGTCATTTATTACACTGTTACTTTGTTAAGAATAGTAAGAATATGGCAGAGACAAGTACAGTGTTGCACAAAAGTTTAGGCACAACACAAAAGGTTAATTTTATACAAAAGTATTCAGACACAAGATAAAATCTTTATATGATTGATTCATCAAAACATATTAAAATCATAATAGACATTAAATACTAAAACAAAAGAAATATGTGGCAAGTTATTGCACTAAAATGAAAAGAATGACAAAAATATGCTGCTCATAAGTTTTGGCACACTTAATGAAAATGATAATTTTATAATCAAATAAAGCATTTTAGTATTTCCTGTAGCTTTCACAATGTTTTATTAGTTCAAAAACCTTTGTTTTCATAGAAAAGTACCAGATTTTGCAAGGTACCGGGTTCGATTTCATACCATGCCTTTTCAATCGCTTCCTTCAGCTCCGGAACTGTGGAATATATTGTTTGCCATTGGCATAAACTACTCTAGTAAGGATTCCCCAAACATTTTCGATGGGATTAAGGTCTGGACTGTAAGCAGGCCAATCAAGAACTGTGATATTACTGGTTTTAAACCATCTGTTTAGTTGACCTTGACGTATGTATGGAGGCATTATCTTGCTGGAATTGCCAATTTGGGCCACCTAAAATCTCTCCATAAGGCAGTAAGTTGTTGTCAAGAGTAGCTTGGTAGTCTTCCGAATTTTGGTTTCCTTTGGTAAAGGCTAAGGAAGGCTGGTCGTTGAATCCAAAACCTCCCCACACCATTACCGAACCACAACCTTGACGTCGGCTAAATTGGATTCTGGGTTTTTTACGCAGATCATGCCAGTAGTAGCCATACCCAACGGGACCACCTAGGTTCCATTTTTTTTCGTCGCTAAAGATCACTTGCAGCCATTTGTCGTTGTAGGCCATGTGCTGTTGAGCCCATTGCAGTCTTGCATCCTTATGATGAGATAGCAACCGAGGCTTGCACTTCAGCTTGGCTTTAATCAAGTATCCACATTCTTTGATTCTTTTCCTGATAGTTTCACGTGAAACGTTAGCCGCAATCAGGTTTTTTATTTGATTGGAAGAGAAATTATGGTCTGAAGCCAATTTCCTTATTTATCTGTCCTCTCGTTTGCTGGTGATTCGAGGTCTTCCGGACCGCAACTTTGGTTGATATTGATCGCCACGTGCTAACACTGTATAAACACCTCGTTTGAAACCCTTTAATTCAGTAGAAATATCAGAAACAGATTTACCTCTGGATTTCAATTTCCATATTCTTATAATCTCTTCACACGAAAATTCAGTTAACTTCGACATGGTTTTAAGCGTTGAAAATTACCTTCAACCTTTTAAAGCAACTTAAAAACCCTCCCCTTTGATGACGCAATCACTTCCTGTAAAGAATTTGCATAAAACTGAAACTTGTGCCTATATTTTTGTGGCAAGGAAAATTTTGAAATTTTTAATTTGTTGGTGTAAGTCAAATTTATTTATATTTTTTTGGAATAATATTGACCCTATTATTTTTCATGCTGCCCAAAGAATATATATTTTTAAAAAACTACTGGAAAATAGTATATGTTGGAGATTTTTTCACGAATCACGTCTGTGCCTAAACTTTTGTGCAGCACTGTAATAGCCATTTACTAAGCGTGTGATTTTTGTTAAACTTCTTAATTAATTTCTTCATTCAATTAAACCTATTTTAGTGCTATACAGTCCCTGGGACAAATTATTAGACGCACTGCATGATTTCGGGAGTTTCTATTCTTCGTATAGCTAAACATACGCAATGATTCAGTTGGATTTTTTCACCATGTGGTCGGCTGACTGAAAGGAAAGAAGTGATACCACTTGCAACTTATAAAACTTTTCCAATGCTGAGAAAGGGCATTGGGTCATGTATCCCTATGGGTCACAGTGCGTCTAATAATTTGTCTAGGGACTGTATTTTGTGCTTTATTACATCCATTATTCATATATTATTCGCTGTGTTTGATGGTGTCGCGGCATAACCCCAGGTACCGGGGTAATACCGCCACTCTGCAAGCTTTTAGAAAAAACTATTTTATTCTGTTTCTATTAAAGATTTCAAGTTTAAAAAATCACTACAAGATAGGTTATGAAATGTAGTATGCTAAGAGTTTGTTACAATTTACAATTATTCTAACACAACTCTGCATGAAAATTCAATTTCCCATAAGGAAGCGCGATTCCCCCGGTCTACCCTACATTTCATTGGCTGTATTAAGGTATCCATATACCTTAGACAACTTTTTCTTTAATTTTTGAGATAGACTTTTAAAACTTTTCGAGAATAGAATATCAGACACATAAAAACTAACATAAAAATACTTTACTGCAATAAAAAATATATAAATTAATTAGCAATTAATTAATTTAAGTGTACCAAACTGTGAACAACCTAACGACATTTCAAATTAGTTGTTTTACATAATTTTTGCAGAAAAGAAAACAGTAAATATCCAGGCATGTGATCATATAAAATCTAAGCTCTAAGCAAAGTAGTTATTTAATTATGATAGTTTGAAATAGCTAGCTGTAAAATATGATTTTATTAATAATTTAATTTTTTAAAAGTCTGTAAAAAATTTAATATTTTTTTACAATTGTGATAAAAAGTATGGCCACATGCAATGATTCATACTCTTTAAAATGCACTTAAAATTTTTTTAAATCGAATGATATTAATTTGAAATGTCTTGCTCGGAGTACAAGCATATTATGAAAAAATTTCTTCTTCAGAAAATGAGTTCAAGGTTTTCATTGTAAGATTGCTGACAATAAATAGAATTGCCTTGAAAAGGCTGCCTGTAAATTAAAAACCATTTAAGAACAAGAAATCTTTTTGTACCAGTACCATTTGAAGGATAAAGAATCAGATAATATTTTAATTCAACTGTATCACACATATTTTGCACAATTTTTCCGTTTTCTAAGGTATATGGATACCTTAATGCCACTAGAGAGCAATTGGGACATTTTTGCATTTTCCTTTCAGTTTAAGCCCTGAACATATATGCTACAATATTTGCTTAACGTGAATAACTTTACAGCAAATCCAGCAGTTGCGTTTGAATGAAATAGCCTTAATTTTAGACATTCAAATTGTCTCAGAGTAGTTAAGAATTGATAGTTCTGTGGCAGTGGGATGGATGGATGGGGTGGTGTGGCTGTAACATGGATGTTAAGTTGTAGTGTTTCGAAAGTAGGTTTTTCAAGAACAGTTAGTGGTTGTTGCTGATAAAAAAAATGCTGAATAAATAAAGTAGTAAAAAGATAAATCATGTAATATGTGATGTTTTTTTTATATTATAAGAAATACCATTATTTTGGAAAGTTTATATTTTATAAATGTTATTTTTAATCAGTTATAAATTTGGAGAATGGTTCTTCGATTTGGTTTTTTTATTTATAGTTTTTCATTGCTTAATTACATTTTTTAGAAAATTTAAACTCAAATGATTTTCTTCATTAAGACTTATAAATTTATTTTTGGAAATGCAATTTTTTTAAAATCTTTCATTGTATTATTTAAAAAGTTGTATAATGGTTCTTCTAGTTTATTATTCTATTTAAAGTTTAAAATGAAAATATTCTTATTAATAAAAATGCCTTTTTTATAGCATTTTAAAACTTTTCAAATGTCAATCTTCTTAAGATTCAATGTAGGTAATTGATGGAATGTTATTCCATACATTATATATTGCTTAGAAATCAACAATTGAATGTTCAAATACGTTTCACCGTAATGACGTCTAAATAGCATGTTGGAACATGTTTTGTCTTCCATTTCCTGAAACGACGGTATTCGCTATAAAAGGAAATATTGTATCTCCAGACATCGAAGTAATATTCTGGAAAATTATACATAAATAAATTATGTCATATAAATATGACTTTTTGTGTTTTTTACGTCTCAAATTGCCGATGAAGGTGTACATATCTTCCATTAAACAACCTTTATGATTATTGTATCACTTGAACTGATTGCTTGTAATCTAGGGGAGACCGGGGCTAGTTTTCCAGGATTTCTTCTTTTTGAATGTATCTTTTTACTTTTATTTATTTTCATGAAAATAAGATATCATTGCCTTCCTTACATGGTTATCTACAACCTGGCATTAATACTTTTCTGAAAAGTAAGTACACTATTTTTCTGCGAGTGGTTAAATGCAAGCTCGTTGAGTTGGAAAACGTGTCCCGTATATGCGGGGTACGTTTTCCAACCTGCTAAAATTGCAAGGGACAAGTTTTCCAGTTATTTTTTAAATGGTACACCACATGTACTTACTCATATTGATGCTTTTTCGGTACTTTTAAGCAAATTAAAATGATCTAACAATGTAACACACAAAGAGTAAAGAGATATCGAAAAAAACATTTTATTTTACAAAAATTGTTAATCTTAACAATTTTACGAAAAATTAAGAAAATCCATCAATTAGTATCATCGACAGATTGACAGTGAATACAAATAAAGTAGGTGATATTTCCTTTTATGCATGTTTCGCGGGCCCATTTTTTTAAACTTATGCAATGCACCCAAGTTGCTTTTGCTTTGGATTTTAAATATGATTTAGAGCAATAGAGACAGAAACATTCATCATCTTTTATAGAATTTGACGATTTTTTGCAGTTTTCCTTTTTTATAAAAACTGTTTTCTTTTCTTAACTGAGATCTGACAGGACTATCAGTAAGAAAATTGCGGACTTTCTTTTTTTTCTACTTCGGTTTGTTTTCTTTCGAGGAGGCGCCTTTTCGAAAAGTCGAACTTGCTCTGGGGTTGGACAACTATAATTTGATGTGGAGAGAATGTCTTTGGAATTAACAGCAGATGTAGAGGGAATGTATTGATGACCAATGCTTGATGTAGAGGGGATATCTTGGCAATTTATAGTTGATGTCGAGGGAACGTCTTGGAAATTAAAGGAAAGAGTTAGAGGGGAATTCAGGAGCTGGGCAGGATCAGACCTATCTGTATAGTAGGATGGCATGAAATAAAAGTCTGTAAATATTTCAGGATTCAGCGAAAATATTCCAGAAACTTTAAAACCAGCCACGATATTAGCCCCAGACCAAGAGCTTTCTTTATCGTTTTATAGGCACAAGTTCCTCTGTTCGTTTTTCTTTTGTAAGTGCGAACCATTTTTGATCTAGAACAACACAATTTAAAATTTAGAATTTCATGTATTTTATAACTAATGATTTCCTTACAAAATAACTGCATTTTTAATGTATTCTGGCTAGATTCTTTAGGCTGGGGCACTTTTTCCAACAGGCAAGTGTTGGAAAACATGCCCCGTGTAATTTTGGAAAACCTGCCCCGTCGTCATATTTTAACTATAATTGGACATTGACTAGTAAAGGTTTAAGTTATTTTGAAAACAAACATAGTTATGTGAAGAATGTCACCATCTTTTAGTATACGCAACCACTACACAGCAAGTTTAATGCTAGTTCATTTAGTTTTAATTTAAATACAAGCATGAAAATTTACTCACCTTAAGAAATTTACTAAAACAGCTATAACGACGAAATTACAACTGCTGCTGCTTCAAGCTTTTTGTGGATGGTCTATGAGGTGTTGCTTTTGAATCCACGTGACCAATCAGCTCCCCCTAGCGGCTCATTTTCTCGCTAAGGCCTGTTGGAAAACATACCCCGTGGGGAAACTAGCCCCGGTCTCCCCTATATTAGTTTAACAATATGAAAAATGGTAGCCATGATAGTAAATAGTAAGAGTAGCAGATGATTCTTATAGACTCAGTAATTCGGTTGCGAATGAACTGATAAGATAATTTCTTTTATAATTAGTTAAGGACCAAAGAGCACAGTATCCTACCTTAAAACTTTTTATTCCTTCGTCAGGATAAAAAAAAAAATAAAGACACAGACTAAGCAAGTATGTAAATTTATTTATTTTTCAAACTAAATATATTTTTAATTCAAGATATAATTACAGAAAATAGTGCAGAGAAAGATCTCTCTTAACTTAACAACATAAACTGTTCATATAATACAGCAACCCCTCATTATATCGCGCTTCCGGGGAGACAAACATAAAACCGCGATATAACCGAATGCGCGATATAACGAGCGACTTGATAAATATTATACTTTCGATGTATTTATGGTATCAAAATAGTTTTTAAACTAAAGCACACACTGTTACAAATTTGGTGCTACGTTTCACCATGATATTGGTTGGTTTCACCATGATATTGGTTCCTAGTAGCTGCAACGGCTGAGTGGTGAAATGTTTCACCTTTTTTTCGGTGTTTGGTTGAACCATTTTTCAGGATTTGGAAACAAAAACCTGAGAAATGGTTCAACCGAATACCAAAAATATGGTGGAACGTTTCACCATTCAGCCGTCGCAGCTACTAGGAACCAATATCATGGTGAAACCAAGCACCAAATTTTTAACAGTGCAGTATGTATTTAAAAGATAAATCATTTTAAATAATATAACTATGTACTCTAAAAAAAGAAACAAAAATTTAGATAGGACTTATTATTATTAATTACTATACACATTATTGCACAGGCTTACAGACACTCATTTCACTAATTTTCTTTTAAAAAATCCATCTAAAGTGGCTGGTTTGATTTTTCTCGTAAAACCTGTTTTCTGGCAAATATCAAAGAACGGAAGTTTATTATTTATTTTAAGGAAAGTACATATTAAAAAAAAACAGGGGGAAAATTGGGAGACATGATACAAGGCGCGATATATCCGAATGCGCGATGTAACGAGGTGCGATATAGCGAGGGGTTACTGTACGTAGATCTATATGCAAGAAATGAAATTCAAGCTGGACGTACGGAAGGCAAAACCCGGACCTTCTCCTTTTGGTCTTTTGGGTACACGCGAAAGAAACTATCCTTTACTTTGAACTTGTATTTGTTGCCTGTTTGCTGCTTGTGTTCCTGCAACAAAATAAGAGTAATCAAAATACAGAACAGAGTGTTCAAAAAATGAATGGTCACATGCATGCTCTTAGTGTTACAGTGAGGATCGCGTGGATTGGACCTGGGCAGTCTTGGCTAAACAAAGTTTGTTTCAAAACAATCCACTGTCAATAGCAAATAAGGAATAAGGTTTACCGAAACCTCCACCCATAGCAAAACTTATTTATCGTTACTTTTTTGCCATTCGTTATATTTTCCATTCTTATCTCTGCGAGAACTCTATTAGCACTATTTTTTTTTCATTCACACCTTTTTAGTGAGCTTTTGTGGCTGGAAAAGTTGGTTTTCTAAGCTTTTAAGATAGATTATAATCTTAACACCCAGTTTCGATTCCAATATTATAAAATTATAACTTTTTTAAAACAAAATTATAACTTTCAGATTGTTGAACTTTTTTGACATTAAGGTGGAATAGCCCCTAGGAAGCAACTAAACATGACCGAATGCGACATCTGGTGAAGATATCGGAACTTCTATAGAGGGAGGGTCAGAGAATTCGGAGACCAGCAAATCACCATGTTCAATTCATTGATTGACGTTTTCATCCTGATTATCTCTGATTTCAACCGATTGGTCAGTTTTAAACTACCTTTTCTAAGCCCCTCCCTTGTCAACGCATCTTACACTCCCTTCGAGAAATTCCCGCCTTCGGCCTGGATGTAATTTCTCTCTCTGTGTCAGTAAAAATTCTGTCTGGTGTCTTACTTGACTGACGAAGGTTTATAAGCGGGTCTCTGATCAAGCACACATGTACCAACCAACCATCTTCCCTACGAGAAGACGGGATGACACACTTAGTTTATTAATTACAAATACAAAAATTATCGACCAACAACAGGCCAGAGGCCCAGAAAGGTTGGTCTAAAATAAATCTAATACATTACCAGTTTCCAATGGGGCGTTGCCAGGGGAGGATTTTTAACTAGCAAAACTAGCAAACATTTATGCTAGTACTAGCAAAAAAATTAGGCTAGTTTTTGCTATGTTTTTGCTACAATATGCTTTCTTATGCTAGTTAGCATGTCATGCTTATGAAGGTAGCATACAGAAAAAAGCATTCCATGCTATAAAACTAGCATATGATGCTAAATAGCACTGCAAGCTTCTCAAAAGCATGCTGAGGTAGTTACCTTGACAAGCTATTTTTTGCTTTTTATGCTAACTAGCATAAAATGCTACACAACTGGCATGCAAAAAAACATAATATGCTATAAAACTAGCATATAATGCTAACTAGCACTACAAGCTTGCACACTACAAGCTTCCATGGCCGCGACGACTAATGCACCGTTCCCCGTGGACCCAGAGATTGATAGTTCTGTCCTGCTCCTGCCGTTCGAGTATCATCATCATATACCGGTCTGATTATTAGGTGACAAATAAGAGAAAAATAGTGGCGCCATCTCATTTAAGCTAATAAGCATAAATTGTGTTTGAATTATCATCATCTCATGCTAGTTTTTCATGCTAAACTAGCAAATATTTTAAGCATCTCATGCTAGTTTCCTATGCGCTATCAGTAGCATCTTTTATGCTAGTTAGAAAAGCAAAAATAGCATAAATTTTGACCTGGGAGGCACTACTTAAGAGTCAGTAATTCATCGGCACGAACTCTTTTTCTATCTTTCTCGAAAACCAGATGTCGCCGTGTTTTTAAACTAGAAAAAACACTTTATCGCCCACTTGGCGTAATTGCAATCGTTCAGTGCGCTTTTTTATCGCCAATGAAATTCGATGCCCCCTAAGAATAATTGTCTTTGCCGTGGGCAGTTCAAGTGATTACCATCTTGACTCAGGGACTGGGCTTACAACCCCCTCACCCCCTTCTAGAGGGGAGAAGAGATAAGGACAACTCTGAAGGAATAAACGAGAATTGGTTGGGGGATTAAGAATTTCTGGATTCTGGGTGGCTTTAGTTGTATTATGCCATTTTAGCTGGTTATTACGTGATTAAAAGTTTATCTTTTAGAATGATTACCCAAAGAAGAAATTTTTTAAGGATCCAAAAAAAATCTTTTCTGAAAATTAATTTTAATAATTATTTTAAAATGTTTTAAAATAAAATTGCTAAAATTTAAAGTATTTGACTACTCAACGAAGTTGATGCATTGGTTTATTGTAAAGTTTTACAGTATGTGCAGTATGAAAATCGTAGTGGGTACAAACCCCTGAATTTTAATTCTGATTAATAAATTATTTCATCGAAGCAATTTATCGAAACTGAAAAGGTTGGGTTTTCGACAGCTCGATGGGTGGCTCCAGTGGCGCCGGAACGTATTCTTTAGAGGTATGGCAAGAAATGCCTCTATCTAGCCACACCCTCCCCCTCCTCCCACTTCTTCTAGATGTTTTAAATATAAAATTCATCAACTACTTGAAATTATTTTTAAATAAAATTATTTTTAATTAAAATTATTTTTAATTAAAATTATTTTTAATTAAAATTATTTTTAATTAAAATTATTTTTAATTAAAATTATTTTTAATTAAAATTATTTTTAATTAAAATTATTTTTAATTAAAATTATTTTTAATTAAAATTATTTTTAATTAAAATTATTTTTAATTAAAATTATTGTTTAGTTTATTTTCCATGAAAAAGAGTTTTTTACTGTAATTTAATTAATAATTTATTTTTTAAATAAAAAATAAGTTCAATACAAAAGAAATATCAATTAATTATCAAATATTTTTGTTGAAAATTTAATTACTTAGATAATGATTTGACTTGGAAAATATTTAGTCGTTTCTAAGAAGCAATTGTTTTCTTGATCCTGATGCAAAGATGTAATAAAACAAGTAGGTCTATAACAGAATCTGTCACTTAACCCGCTTCCACACATTTGTGTTTAACAGGAAAAAACGCGCCAAACACAACATTAATTCTATATTAAACATTTACAAGCTAAATTTGGCTAGTTTCATTTATTTTATTTCGAAAATTCAATAATTATTACTTATCGTTTGCAAAAATTAATTTATATTTTAAAGAATAAATATATCATATTCCTCGCTTTTAAATAGAATGAAAACATTTCATATCAACATACAAGGATTCCGTAGTGAAATATATTTGACGTCATTTCAAACTCATCGATGACGCAAAAATCAATTTATTTTCATTTATTGTCTAAAAGAATTAAAGTTTCTCGAGCGATTGTTGCGAATGGCAAATGTGATTTAATTCCTAATAAAAACAGGGCCTTTAGCTATTAGTAATTCAAAAGTTTTAAACGCCAAAATTAACTATTTTCATTAATCTGCTTTCTCAGATTGCATATTTTTTTGTGCCAGTAAGAATTCTCTATGCATCTTTCTTCATACATATATAATGAACCATCAAAAGAACTCTATTGTGATACTACAACAATCCAAACTGAATTATAACACATAAATAAATATTCTTTAAAAAGTATTTATTTTTATTTCAAATAAAGTTTCTAGTACGTTTAACGAAATGGCAACAGTGAAAATATTGAATAAAAATGGAATTTGCATGTTATTTCAATGTAGATTAAATTTTTTAGTTATTTAAATTTTAAATAAACTTCTAATTAAAATTTTTTAATGAAATTTGGAATGTAGCCTAATCTGATTTTTTGCTTCAAAATGACGTATCCCACTTGTCTGTGGGACTTGTGGTTCTTTCTGTGAAAGTGGGTGACAGACGGACGGACGGGCTGAACGATTATAAAACCTTCCACTTTTAACGTTATAAACGTAGTGTGGAAGCTAAAAAGAAGTGGCTCGATAATTTTAGAGATGGCAAACTGGAACAGTTCATTTTCTGATGGGACTTGGGAAAATATTTGGTCATTTCTAAGGAGAAATTATTTTCTTGATAATGATGCAAAGATGTAATAAAAAAGAAGTGGCTCGATAATTTTAGAGATGGCAAACTGGAACAGTTCATTTTATGATTTGACTTGGAAAATATTTTCAGTCATTAGAAGAAATTATTTTATTGATCCTGATGCAAAGATGTAATAAAAAAAGAAGTGCCTTGATAGTTATAGAGATGGCAAACTGGAATAGTTCATATTCTGATTGTGATAATTGAACTTGAATAGGGTGGACTAAAAAATATGACGATTTTTTTTTAAAGTTTCAGTTATATGATTCCAAGAGATTTGGGCATCAGATAACATTCATTGAGGCGTGATACGGCGGCGATAACAAGTAGTTTCATAAAGCATAATAACATTTTTTAAGATTTGCTCAAAATTCGATATTTACTTATGGCATTCTTATGCCACTTTTGCCCCACTGTGCACCGTGACGAAAATAGTGGTCATGCACCGCATTTTCACAAAAAAAGTACAAACAATGGCACTTTTGTAATGTACTTTGTGCAAATACAATATTTACAACCTATAGTTTTTGTAGTCAAACCAAAAATTAAAAATTAAAATAACGCAAAGCCACTTTTGACAACCTTGAACTCTTGAGCTTTATAACTAGGTACACTTTTCCCATTCATATAAAGATTTTATAAATCTGCTGTTCGATTCAAAGTAGATTTCTTTCTGTGGGTTGGCACACTTTTTCACAACATAATCCATTTATGACTTTACGATTCGAAAATGGCTTTACATGAACTACATTGATGTAGCATACATATATAGATAAGCTTGACATGAAATTAAAATAGGATTTTTTAAGAAACTAATGGATAAATACATTTTAGAAAATAGGTAATAAACCTCATAACAAAAAGTATAAAACCAACACTAATTATGTATCTTAGTTAATATTGATGTCATAGGGAAAACTGTAGCGATAAATATATGTTCACACAAACAAAATTCAGCTTTGTAGTCTTGTAGATCTTCCACATTTAGCGTATCTCGACATAGCGAAGCTGAAGACAAGTCGAAATAAAACTCGATGCAACACTTACGATATACGAACTACAATCTGCAAAGATTTCTCATTCTTCTAAACTGTCCTTCTCAGCCGAACAATTAGAAATAGGTGTATCTGTGGACAAAACCGGACCTAAACCCCACTCAACCGTTCACTTCTTTCTTAGAATTAGAATCTATTCAACTTTACCGACCCACACCTGTTCCCTCAAAGTGTACAAACAATGAAAACTTATCTTTGTAAATGTATTTTGTATTTTATGTAAAGCTACACATTTTTCTGCATTTTCTCTTAGTATCAGTCGTATTATCTCTTAGTATCAGTCGTATCTCTAAACAGAAAATAACTAACCGCAAAGGTTAACCTATGCCCCCCGCATTCTACGAAATCACCAGGGGTTAGAGCTCCCCTCCAGCGTCTTTAGGGGGTTCTATTCAAATAACCCCCCACCATATGTTGACAGTAGACGGCTGTATGTTAGGCGTAGACCCTAATTAAGTTGGCGACACTTAGCAGGTGATAGCCAAATGTGGGGTTGCCATAATTCGCTTTCCCAAAAATCGCAACAACTTTTCTTAAATTTTTAAAGAATACAAATATTTAAATTAAAATTTTTATTTCGTAATGAATTGAAAAATAAAAATTTCGATTGTGTCCAAAATATATAATTATTGCAGTATCTTTATTTTTTATTGAGATACATCGTCATACACTAAGGACATTGTATTCTTCACTAATTTTCAAACTTAAAAAAAATATTAAAAATACTTAATATGTGATTTTCAATTTTTTTTTCTGATAGTCTATTTTACTTCTTTTATTCTTTAAAATGGTGTCAAAAAATAGTGGCCTGTATTAAAATTGTGGCGGCAATTAGTCTGAAAAGATTCTCCATAGGAATACCATTACGATTTTCAAGGGGTGAAATTCGGCTTCATGACTCTTAATGGATAAGAAATTTTTATAATTTCTCTGCCACTTTTCGACCCCAAAAATGCAAATATTTGTGCACTTTTTTTCCAATGCGAAGGAAATTTAAAGTTTTACGTCCCTATCTTCTTCGTTTTTCAAATTTCGACCATGTTTATATAATAAAACTATTTATTAATAATCAAAAAATTCTTTTAACCAATTTAAAAAAATGGGAAGATAGGGACCTGCAAATCAGCTGCATGTATCATATTTAAAAAAAACCGTTTGTAAAAATAATCAATACAGACGGAGAAATGTGTGTGTGTGTTTTTTTTCTTCCCTATAGGATTAATACATACAGTCCCTGGACAAATTATTAGACGCACTGCAAGATTTCATGTATCAATCAATGATGAACAAAATACCTTTAGAAGGACATTTGTGTTCCTAAACTTAAACTATTGAATAGAAAATATTATATGCTATACTTAATACATATATCGACATCTTTTTTCATGATATGGCATTTTTTGGTATGTTTTCATCATTACTAAAAAAAATACAGTACGTCTAATAATTTGTCTAGGGACTGTAGAGAACCCTTCGCTTGAGAAGCCGATTCTCGGTCCTATTCCCCCTTAATTTAGAAGCTAAGCAATTAAAAATAAAATGTTAAAATAGTTTTGAACAATAAACCTAAAACAATCGTAAAACTAAAGTTTTGTAAAACTGATATCTATACTACTTTAAGTTAGCAAGCTGTGAGTTGGGAATATTTCTTAGTTATAAGAATTGACGTTCATGCTTTTGACATTTTGTAAATTTCTAGTATAGTAGAACTACAATTATCCGACAACCAACTCCGTCAATCCAAATTCAAATTATCCGAACACCGACTAACCAAATCGCTGATTTTCTATCACTTTTTGCTCAGCCCATTTCGTTAACGGTCTGCATGCGCATTGTGCCAGGTGAGGGTTCGATTCCCGCCGTCACCCTAGGTGTACTTTCTCAGTGTCAGTAAAAAATTCTGTATGTGTCTGTCTTACTTGTCGAAGGTTTATAAGCAGGAGCAAGATCAAGCACAAAAACCAGAAAATACATGCACCCAACCTACCCAACAGTTTTCGCTAGATTGAACATCATTAATGAGGCGATTGAGGAGTCACCGCCTCGAATTTCAGCAGTATTTTGGTTTTCCTAATCCAATTATCCAAATTTCATGATTTTCCGAATGGCATTTGGTCCCAATTATTTCGGATAGTTATATTCGACCGTACTGGAAATACAAAGACGATACATTTTAATGGCTTAATAAAAGGAAATTACCTGGTGTATATTTTTGATGTCTGTGAGAGTTTTTCTCCCAATTTCTTTCCACTCTTTCGACGTTGCACTGAATATTTTCCTTGCGGTTTCTTTTAGAATTTTCAATGTTTGCTGGTACATCTGTTCTTCCGCCTTATAATCATCTGTTATATAAAAAAAAAACGTTTGAATAGGATTGAAGTTGATTTAAAGCTACACTTGGTGACCGACCCTGTAATTTTGAACTTTCTAATTTACGTCAACTTACCAAAAATTATGTCATTTGGAAATACGTTTGGAACTATATATTGGTGAGTCATATAAAGTTTTAAATGATCGTTTATGAATCGCTAAAAAGAGAGAAAAAAAACAGCGGCAAAAGCGGAGAAGAAGCCAAATAGTTTTCCCTGGGTGTCTGGGATAGGGGTCGCGTTTTCTTAATATTAAGCATTCCATCCAATATATATTATTGATCATTGAGCTTCAGTACACTTTAATTCGCTTGACGCATATTTACTATACATTTATCAGCAATTGTTTGAGTTCAAGAGACTAATTACAGAGGCATATAAGTATTTAACACAACAAATCCACTATCATTTTATAAAAAAAGATTCATTATAACTAATTTCTTAAATAATCACATTATCTAAAGCTTTACTTTATCTATTAAAAGTAATTTTAATAAAAGTATTACTACGATCATTACCATGTTGTCGTTTCACAATGCGCTTTGGTTCCGTGTTCACTTCCTTCTAAAATGAAAAGCAGCATAAATTTTTTTAAACAATTTGAACTTTTTCAACTACTTAAACTTTTGGAAAAAGCCAGCTATCAGTTTTATCTACCAGGCCGTTTACTATTTCATTTTGGTCCCACTGTTCACTGTTTGAAATTGCTTCGAATACTTTATTGTGAAATTACACATTAGAAATCAAAATTTTATTTGAACGAAATAAAAAAAAATGAATTCCATAGACTTTTAAGTCAGCTATATTTACGATATTAAAAAAGAGAGAGAAGCATGTGTAGAAATAGAGTTTGTGAATCCCAAACTTACTCAAGGGTGGAATTTTTTTTGTGTTAAATTAATTTTAGGGTTAAATTAAATATTGAAAATCTAAGTGTGTATTGAAATTTTAAGTGAATCATCGCAACTCGAGTGCTATACGAGGGTGGGACGATATTTTGAAACAACTTATTAGTTACATGTGTTTATGAAAGGAATAATATACGCAAGTTTACTTACAACGAAAGAGTCTCCAAGACTAACTAGCACGATTAATGCAGCAATAACAGTAATTAGCATCATTTTCCAATTTAGTGGCTAATTAACTGTGTGGACTTTATGCTATGGGCACCTATTGTTTGGAATCGCAAGCTATATAGTGTTGTTTTTTATTCATTTCCTAGTATTAAGAAATACTTTTAATAGATTTTTTGAATACCAGATTGCGCAAATTTTAATTGAATCTCATTGTTATGCTCATTACTTGTATATTGTTTACTGTTTTCCATAAATAATCTTGTTAAATATGAGAAATGTGCTATTCTGTTAATTTTAATTGAAAGAGATTTCTGTGAAATTGAAAATCGCAGTACAAGGTACTTAACGCAAATGTCACAATCATATCGTGGAAATGAATTTAACAACTATTGTATTGGGAATTGGGCTCATTAACAACTTTTAAAAAAAATATTTTTGGTGCAAAAAAAACCGTTTACATTTTTTTCCATAAGACGCTAGAAAAATTACCGTAGTTTATTATTTTCCTGCAAATGTATTGCTTTATGCATTACTTTTGTGCAATCAAGAAAAAACTAAAAAGTCATTTGTATATGTTTTCTGTAAAAAAAAATCGTATATGGTTATACTATATGGTTGAATTACACAACGTTTTAAACAAGTGGGTTTGTTACAGAATCTGTCCCTTAAACCGCTTCCACACAGTATTTGTGCTCAACGAAAAACACACCATTTATACACCTCTGAAAAAAATTCGCCAAACAGGGCCTTCAGCTTATAATTTATTTCTAATTCAAACTTTTAAGCGCCAAAATTAACTATTTTCATTAATCTTCTTTCGCAAATTAATAATTACTCATTATGGTTTGCTGAATTTGTTTGAAGTTCGAAAAATAATGATGCAACCTTTTGTAATAAAATCTTTTAGTTTCCACAATTTCCCATATTCATTAACTTTCTTTTGAAAAAGAGAATAATAAAAAATTAGTAAAATTGATGCTTTAAAAATAAAAGCGAACTTTCGCTTATTTTTTTATTCAAAGTTCTATGCATCCTTCCTCATACATATGTAATGAACCATCAAAAGAACTCAATTGAAGAGCTTAGTGGAAGAACGTGCTAAGTGACAAAAAGGTGAACACGAGATAATGATACGACTTCACATATCTCTTTTATACTTATTAATCGTTTGCCGTCCATCATTTTGTCCGTCCGTCCATATCCCTTTCAATTTCCGATCCAAAGTTCCTGATTTTGAAATTTCTTTTTTTTTTGGTTCGAAAGTAAAAAATTAGATGACTGAAATGTATAGTGTTTGGCCACTTGCCTGTACGTCTGCTTTTTTTTTGTTTCTGTCCGTACGTCCTACTGGCCCCCCCCCCCCCCCCCAACCTCCTTTGTACCCGTCCAATTTTTAAAGTTATTACTTTCAATTACCTAATATAAAATATAAGGTAATAAAATTATTGCGATAGGGGTCAATAATCTAATCCAAAATGAAGATTGAGTGAGAAATGAAGTGCTCATTCTAAAAAATTGGTGTTTTTTTTTACATGATCCGTTTGTCTGTCTGAAACTACTTTACAGTTTAAATAAAAGAGCTACGGACTTCAAATTTAGTACACGGGTTCCTAGTTCCTGTTGGACGTCATAATAGGGTTTTAGAGAAAATTGCGCATGCGCAAGGAGAAGCTGCTATAAACTTTTTTTGGTTTTAAAGGTATTGCGGAACAACGAAAATAGATACAGACTTCTAATTTGATACACGTGTTCCCTGTACTAGTTGGACGTCAAAATAAAGTTTTCTACAATATTGTGCATGTGCAAGGAGTAGCTGCCATAAAACTTTTTAGGTTTGAAAGTTATTGAAAATACTTTATAATATATATATAACTTTTAAATGAGCGTATTGATATATAGTTACACATCCCTAGTTTTTTTTAAGATATCAGTCACCTATCTTATACTTTTTGTTCGTCCGTCTGTCCCTACTATAAGGATTTCTTTGAGTATTTAAGTTAAAAGAAAGTAGGTTATACAAGTTATTTTTAAACTTCTTGCTTAATGTTAGATGAGTTTTTAATTGAAAATATTTTTTAAAAAATACCATTATCACTGAAATTATAAACTAAATACTTTGAAGAATAATAAGATAAATCAACTTTATAAAAAGTATACAAAAAGATAGTAAAAGATACAAATTCATTTGAATTTAATAAATATTAAATTTAAAAGACTTATAAAAATAGATTATAATGCAAGATGTAAGTTTTCGCAAAATAAATTTTTAAATAGTTTTTAGATAAGAATAATCGAATTTAAAAACAAACTTTGATATTAAAAAAAGTAAAAGTTGTCTGGCAAGATATAGATCCTAAGTTTATTTACGTTTTTCTTTCTTATTTCAATTAAGGGTTTAATCAATTTTAAGAAAGCTACTTTAATTTACAGCATTTCTACAACGGTCGAACATGATCGTTTAAACAATTTATTTTTACAATCGTGATGCATAGTACTTTTTTAAAGTCATCGCTATTTTAATAAATATTAAGAACTTATAACGTTTTATACTTTGTCACTTTATTTTTACATCAATTATTATAAAAATATTTTAGTTTTACCTAACAAAGCAATATCTTGATTAAATTTGTACTTACCGTATAAGCTTTTATTCACGCTTTCAAGCAAAAATTCAGCTTTCCGCTTGCTTCTTAATTCCATTTTAATAATTTTAGGAATTTAGGACAAAAGGATTAGGACATTAGGATTGCACAAAATGCGATAGCTTTAGAGATCAAACGTAAAATGGCTTTAAAACGATTTTTGTACCCATAATTCATTTTTTTAAACAAACCAGTTGCTTTGAATGTTCGGTGCAATGTTGTTTTAACGCGAACTGCGAACTGTGATCTCCATAGAGCAGGTGCAACTTTGTTTTAATTATACCATCTGTTCGCTGCTAAATTATCTATGTTTATTACAGTAAAAATCAGACGACATTTTATAAGATGTTAAAACCTTTAACTCCGTTTAAATTTAAAATCAAAATGCATTTTTTCCTATTTTGCTAAATGCACTCAAAACTCAGTTTTACGCAATATAAATTTAATTTCATTGATTATATTTAATAATTAAAGTTAATTAGGAAATAGTAATTACATTTGGTTGAATTCTTTTTGATTAAAACCACAAAAGAACCATTTGTTTTGATATTAATGCAAGCGAAAGTCTGAAAAATTTCCGTAAACGTGTCACTTAGCACGTTCTTCCACTAAACGATCGTTCCGGATTCGGGCGATTTCGGTGGAAGAACGTGTCAAGGATCCTTGGCACGTTCTTCCATTGAAAAAGTGACGAAAACGCGTGCACCTACCAACTTCGTATGCGAAAAATATACGAATTCGAATGTTTTCTAAAAAATTGAAAGCTGTTTGTGTTTAAAGCAGGTTATAACATGATCATTGACACAAAAATCTCAATTTTTTTTCAAAAATGTCACTTAGCACGTTCTTCCACTCAGGTCTTCAATTGTGATATTACAAAAATCCTTACTAAATTATATCTCTCAATATTAAAAAAAAAAGTAAGCTCTTTTAAAGTGTCCGGAGTCATAACATCATGAAATATTGATGTTAGAAATCCAAAATTTTTTTGGGAAGGTGTGTCCTAAAATTTTTTGTTTTTCAAATTTCCAATTAGTTTTTTAATTAAAAATAAAAATTTATTTTTCTCTATATTAAAGTATAGGATTTGAAAGTGTTAGTAGCCATAACATGATGAAATATTGATGTCAGAAACCCAAATTTTTTTGGACAGGTGTGTCTCCCTTATGCCTCGATGCCCACTTATTTGTTTTTCAAATTTCCAATAAGTTTTTTAATTAAAAATTACAATAAGTCAGCCACAAAAAAAATCTTATTCCTTTTCTGCAAAACGGCACGGTGAAATCATCAGAAAAAGCGTGATTTTGTTACGCTCTTTTTAAAGAACAATTGCTCTCTTTTCTGTTCTTTTAAAAAGAACAGTTCTTTAACTTGTTTTTTTATATTGGTTTTGTGTTTATATATAGAAAAGGTTCGCAGATTTTTTTGAAAAGGATTTTGCCTTAAAATATAATATAGCAAGATAAAAGGTTTATAAATTAAAATTATGTAAAAAAAAGATAGTAAAAAATTATGACAAAACTATTTTAAATAAACATTTAACATAACAATTAGTCTGATAAACATTTTCAATAAACACAATTTTTTTTATAACAAAATTATTTTATTAATTATTTTATTTAATTCTGCTAAAGTGAAATCACAAAATTTCCTTTTTTTTTATAAAACAAGATTTTTTTTAATTATAAAAATGATTTTGCCTTAAAATATATTATAGCAAGATAGAAGGTTTATAGATTAAATAAATTATGCAAAAAAAGATAGTAAAAAAATTATGACAAAACTATTTAAATAAACAATTAATTATTTTATTTAATTCTGCTAAAGTGAATCACAAAATTTCCCTTTTTTTATAAAAACAAAGTTTTTTTTTTAATTTTCAGAACTGATGAAAAATATCGCGTTGTTCTTTAAACTTTTTTCTTCAGCTGGCTTGGCAGATGGCTTTCTTTTTTTTTTATTTAATCTCTCGTTTTTATTATTCATTCGCATCACCACGGTAAAAGAGTTTTATTTTATTTTTTTATTGACATATTCCTTTTTGTTTTTTTAGAAAGTTTTTGAAGATGTTTTTAAGCGAAATGTTTTTTTTTATCTTCCACACTACGTTTATAACGTAAAAAGTGGAAGGTATTATAATCGTTCAATCCGTCTGTCTGTCACCCACTTTCACAGAACGAACCGCAAGTCGCACAAACAAGTGGGATATATCATTTTGAAGCAAAAAATCAGGCTAGGTTACATCCCAAATTTCATTAAAATATTTATGTGATATGATTCAGTTTGGATTGTTGTAATATCACAATAGAGTGAGATGAGAGTAATAATGAGTGAGAGTGATAATGAGTATCATTAATTTGCGAAAGAAGATTAATGAAAATAGTTAATTTTGGCGTTTAAAAGTTTGAATTAGAAATAAATTATAAGCTGAAGGCCCTGTTTGGCGAATTTCTTTCTGAGGTGTATAAATAGTGCGATTTTTTTTGCTGAGAACAAATATTGTGTGGAAGCGGTTTAAGTGACAGATTCTGTAACAAACCTACTTTTTAGTTTTATTATTTTTCGTTGTGAGATGCGTTTTTGCAAGGATCTCCCTAGGTGTTACGTTTCACCATTTTTTGTTTACGTAAATGATAGTGTTTTTGTCTTTATGTATCTGTCCATGGTCTACTCAACTTTAAGGTCACAGAAGCTCTTTGGACGTCACGCCATCCGACCGGTCCGGAATGTAAGCAATTTCAAAGAAAAAGTACGAAACCTATTTGCACACGGCCAATTATATATACTTATCTGGTTGCGAACAGGTTTCGTTTCTCTCTTTCGGAACAGCCAACAACATGAACCTGAAAAAACGAAATTTGGGGAGCGATAGCGAGAAGGGGGCGTAGCTAAAAAGTCATACTTAAAAAAGTCATAAAACTTAAAAATTTTGAGTAAGCCATTGGGTTTTTTAAAAAGAACCTAAGAGTAAAAACAGGCTAGGTTAATTCTGCGAAATTAACGGGGGTTGGCGAGTTATTACTGAACAAAGTAATACAATATATTTTTTAAGAAATATAACTTAGCGGCCGCGAAGCGGTCCTATGTATTTGCCAGCAATTCCCGTGGGTTTGCGAGCGACAGCGAGCAGGGGGCGTAGAAGAAGAATCCAAGAATGCAAGCTTGCGACCCAATGAGATTGCGCACTGCGCAGCAATATCCAAGGGTGCGAGCTTGCGGCTGAATATAACTATATTACCAAGGCTCGACATAATTTTATCATAGATACAGACCTGGATGGCAAAATATGCATAGGCCTGTGCAAAGTTGGGTTGGAAAAGTTACGTTCACGAGCGAGCCGGCCGCGAAGCGGCCAATGGAATTGCGCAGCAATTCCGGGGGTTGGCGAGCGATAGCGAGCAGGGGGCGGAGCCCCCTAGTAACATAAATAAATATTCTTTCAAGAGTTTTATTTTATTTTAAATAAAGTACGTTTGACGAAATGGCAACAGTGAAAATATTGAATAAAAATGGAATTTGCATGTTATTTCAATGTGGATTAAATTTTTAGTTTTTTTTAAATATTAAACATACATCTTATTTAAATTTTTTAAATGAAATTTGGGATATAGCCTAACCTGATTTTTTGCTTCAAAATGACGTATCTCACTTGTTTGTGCGACTTGCGGTTCGTTCTGTGAAAGTGGGTGACAGACAGACAGACGGACTGAACGATTATAATACCTTCCACTGTTTACGTTATAAACGTAGTGTGGAAGCTAAAAATGAGAATAAAAGGTAATTAAAAAATAATATATGATTGTTTGCAGCTATCATTGAGGTGTATCATTGTGATCCAGTATGGGCAGTATCAATATGCCCCTCTCAATTCGCCTTTTTTTTTCGTGAGATTGTTGATGTAGTGGATAGCTGTTTGAAAATGAAAGTTATATAATTCGCCTATTTTTTCGTGAGATTGTTGATGTAGTGATAGCTGTTAAAATGAAGTTATATGCAGCAAGTGTGAAAAGTAGTAGGAGAGACCGGGGCTAGTTTTCTCATGGGGTTTCCATCAGACCTTATACAAAAAATGAGCCGTCAAATGGCTGCTTGATTTATGAAGCAACCCGTTTTATGTCACACACGAGAATTTTTGCTCAGTTGGTGTTTACTATTGTCGTTAGAGCTGTTTTTGTGATTTTTTCAACGTTGGGTGAATTTCCATGCTTACATTCAAACCTAAATCAAACGTTACTTTTATTAAACTTACAGTTTTATCGTTGTGTATACTAAAAGTTGGCCTCTCACTCTTCTTAACTATACATTGGTTTTTAAAATAATCTAAAATTCTACTCGATAAGGTACTATTATGGTCAAAATATGACGTCGGGGCATGTTTTCCAAAATTTCACAGGGCAAGATTTCCGACAGTGCCTTGTAGAAAAGCGTGCTCCAACCTTTGTAAATTAAGCTTAATTTTCCCAAAACAAAATTATTTTTATTGTATGAACACATAATAAAAAAAAGTTTTGCTCAGTATTCAAAATTATCTGCATAGTAATGAAAAAGGAAGCTGAATGAACTCGTACTATTCTGAAACAATATATGTCACTCTAAAACCTATCAGGAATGGATGTAGCATCCGAAAAGCATCCAGAAATTTAAATATTACCCATAGATCGTGAATAGTTACACTGTAAAGTAGTAATGTGTCATGTTGCACCCAAAGTTTTGAGTTGTTCTTGAAAATGGCTTGTTCAAAAAAGAAAAAAAAAGATGGGGATGGACAAGCAATTGCACCAAACTTTAGTCAATCAATTTTTTACAATTTTTAACAATACTTAGACAACCTCTAGAAAGGAGCACCAAAGTAGAGCTACGCAAAAGGAGAATTTTTATGTAAGTTTTTAAAGGTATCCAGATGATAATGACCTTTAATGAAATCGGTTAAAATAGTTTTGTATAATAAACTGGCATTAAAAAAAATAGTAAAATACCTATGTTCTGGGTATGCTCTTTTGAGCTACTTTAGTTTACTATAAATCTTCGTAAAAAATTACAAAATAATTTTCAAATGTGTTAAATCTTTTTTAAAAATATTTGGAAAATTTGCCCCTTCACTTTTTGGCAGTCTGGAAAAATTTACCCCTATACGGAGCACGTTTTCCAGCTCAACATGCTTGCATTCAACCACTTGCTGGCAAAGTATATTTACTTTTTGGAAAAGTAGTAATGCTAATTTGTAGATAAGCATGTGAGGAAGACGCTATGACATCTTGTTTACTACAAAATAAATAAATGTAAAAAATATACAATCAAAAAGAAGAAAACATGGAAAACTAGCCCCGGTCTCCCCTACTGTTTAAAACGAGTGAAATAATGTCGCGGGTATTAAAGAGTTGCAGACATTATTTTATATAATTACGTGAAAAAAATCAAATCTCTCTGGTTAAAAAATAATTAACTAGCAAATATTTTTACGTAAAGCAAATTACATCAATAAACCTCTGGAACCTACAAAAGGCAAATTTATTTTTCAGCTCACAATTATTTTTTTTAATACAATGGGGTTGTTTCACGTAGTGAATGGCAACAGCTCCAGATGTCTTGTTTACATTTTTTTGTCTAGAATTACTTTTGTTTTGGTATTCGAAAATAAGTTTTCTGAGAATATTTTACTTTTTAAGTTTTTAAAATGCCAACTTGCTGTTCTATTGGTTGTTTTAATTATTTGTTAAAGAAAGCTTGCATCAAAAGAAAAATTTCTTTTCATATACATATATTGGTCATTTTGAGAGTGAAACCGAAACAACGAATGAAATCGCAGGATGTCTACAACTGAAAACAAGAGCGTTACATCCATCTTCCCATTCTAACATATTTTTTAAAGTCGCACATTTGAACATGGATTCTGATAAGGATAGGGTAGGGTTGATACATATATATTCCGGCTTGTGTGCTTGATCAGAGACCCGCTTATAAACCTTCGTCAAGTAAGACAGACACAGAAAGAATTTTTACTGTCACAGAGAGAGAAATTACACCCAGGGCAAAGGCGGGAATCGAACCCGCACCCGGTACAGTGCGCAGACTGTTAGCGGAGGCAGCTATCTTAACCACTCGGCCACCCGGGCCCCATTCTGATAAGGATTTTTATAAACAATTTGAAAGATTTAGCTTCCACGAAAGATAAAAATAGTGGCTATAACGATGTCGCTTCAAATATGCTTCCGGAAAAATTAACACAAGTTTCTACAGGACACAGGACATTTTTGGCTGCATGGGACGTTTATAGGTCGGCAGTTATTTTGACGATGCCCGGACCCGAATCTGGGACCTATCGCATGCAAGGCGAACGCCTTTACCGACTGGGCTCCCCAGCCCTGTCGAGTGGTCGAATATGGAGTTTAATGGTCATCACATTTTGGGCATTTTCGGGTGTAGGAGGGCAAATAGAAACTGTTCATTATATCACAGCTATTCTGGCAATTTAAACAGGGCCTATGGGAATGCCCTCTAACTTCTAGAAGGGCCTGGATACAATCGTACTTCTTTTTTAAAATTAATGCTGATAACAGAATGGGAGGAAATTATAATATACCGATGGAGTGCTGACCAGTGGAGAAGGGATCAATTGGTATAAAATAAATGTTTGCATAAAAAAACAATCACCGTTATTAAGGGTACATACGTGCAACGCCGGGTTTATAAAGCTAGTTCATTATATAAATAAAGATGAAATATGCCAAAAAATAAACAATGTTTTAAATGTCGTGTCAAAAGTATAGAAATCTCAACTAAACTTAAATGTATTTTACCTTAGCAATAGGTATTTTTTACTTGAGGGCGAATGAGCCCGACCACCGCAATATTTATTGTGTTAATTGAGTTAAATGTATTATTTAAGTTATTTATTGTAAATTAAAGAAATATTCGAACCAATTTCAAAAAGTGGGATTGTAGAGACACTTAAGTCAGCTACATTTATCATATAAAAAACAGTTTGTAAAAATATTTAATACAGCCGGAGAAATGTGGATTATGAAATATTTTTGTTTCCTATTGGATTAACACAGCGGCACTTTAGAACTAGCTTAAGGCCGTGTTTGGCGATTTTCTTTCTAAGATGTATAAATGGTGGGTGGAAGCGGTTCTAAGTAACATTTACAAAAACCTACTTGTTTAGGTTCAGGTATTTCAATATTAAAATTTAATTCTGTTATACTGTCCAAAAGATATATTTCTTAAGTATTACATGCTTGGGCCAAACTTACACCAATTGACTTTAATCGCGTGCGAATCTTTAGCCTACTTTGGCAAAAATGGGAAAATAGGCATTGATATGATGAAGATATCCGCCAAAAAATCCGCGTTCCAAAATTGGTTCTTCCAAAATTCGTCATATCTTAAAAATACTTTTTGTTGTTGAAAAAGTATGACATCAGATACTGTGAGGCAAGAAATTAACGATTAAATTAACTATTTTTATTAACAAATATTAAGATTTTATCTACGCAGTACAGAATCAAAACGAGGGTGCCGCAGCACACCTCTCTAGACAGTTTTCGAATGTTCTGCCGCATGTCGTTGCGAAATTCAAAGTGTGGACACCGCCACTGTGACGTAATCAGTTTGCGACCTTTCAATGGACGGCTGTGTCGTGGCTCCCTCTGTTGATATGGGATCAGACCATTCCCACACTCGGGCATCCTGGACGGTCATCGCCCCGATTGACATCCTCCGTCTTCGAAATCTAGAAAATAAAACAAAAAAAACAGCAGAAGAACACACAAAAATATGTACAATTGTTGGACTTTCCAGTCTAGACCCATGCTTTCATGAAATCAGCTGAGGTTGTGGTCACGTTCGACCCTTCATGATGACCTATTTTCGCAACCTCGTAACGATCATTTGGCTTTATCGCAGTTATTTTATACGGTCCAAAAAATTTAGGCCTCAATTTCAAACCAGGTCCAGATTGCGTTCGTTGCACCGCTACCAGTTCGTTGATCTGAAATGTCCGAGGTTTCTTTCGTTTACGGTTGTACTGCTGCCTATTTTCTTCCTGCATGCGTAGGATGTTGATTCTTGCCTCTTCCCGCATCTTGTCTCTTTCCTCATTTCTGTTGTTGATGTACTCGTCTTCTAGAAGTGTTTTAATTTGTAGATCTTCCTTGTTCTTCATTTCTATTCCGGTTAAAAGTTCAAAAGGCGAAAATTTTGTGCTTCTTGATGTTGTACTGTTGAGAATTCTTTGTACTCCTGGGACAAATTTGTACCAATGGCTGGGTCATCACTTGATAATTTGGCTAACACTGGAGTTAATGTGTTGTGTATACGCTCAACTTGTCCGTTTCCTCTGTGTACGCCTGTCGTTGTCGTCCAATGTTCGATACCTTGTTCTTAACAATAATCTTCAAATTCTTCCTCTTCAACTTGTCCGTTTCCTCTGTGTACGCCTGTCGTTGTCGTCCAATGTTCGATACCTTGTTCTTAACAATAATCTTCAAATTCTTTGCTTGTGAATGCCGATCCTCTGTCTGAAATGATTCTTGTCGGATTGCCGAACGATGTCTGTTGAAGTTGCAGTTTCTCAAGAGCACATTTTGTTGAGGTTGTTTTACCGGGTATAGCCATGTGAATTTTGTGAAAGCATCAATTACAGTGAAGATATGTTGATACTGCTTGTTGGTTGTTGTTAACGGACCCATGAAATCGATGTGATATGTGCCGAGAGGGACGTTTTCCTTAGGAATTGGCTTCAAAAAACCATCAGCCTTCCCTCGTTTCCTATTGTATAAAATACAGTCTATGCAATTCGCAATGACGTCTTCGGTCTTTTTCCTCACGTTAGGAATATAGTAGTTTTGCTTTAGGATGTCCTCGGTTTTGGCAGTAGCAAAGTGTCCTTTGTTATGTATTTCTTTGATGATTTCCACTTGCATGTTTTGCGGTACTACTAGTAGCTCTTCTCCATTTTCACATCTGTACAAAATACCTTGTTTCACTACATGATTGTTGTCTTCACCACGTTCCGTCAAATTTTTCATTACTTGTATGTGTTCGTCTTGGTCTTGTGCAGCTCTAATTTTACTCGTTAATTCAGCATTAGAACGTGTTATTATCAATACTGTGTTTCTGCTTGAAGCGTCGACATGTTGCATTTTCTTTCGGTGTACAACTTCGTACTCGAATTCTTCCAACATCAATGCCCATCTTGCTATCTTCGGTGTTAAGTCTTTCTTGCTAAGTGTCTTTTGAAACGCTGCGCAGTCAGTAACAATTTTGAATTTTGAGCCGACTAGGTAATTTCTAAATTTTTTCACGGCTTCAACGATAGCTAGCACTTCCAACTCGTAACTTCCATACTTTTCTTGTTGTGGGCTTGTCTTTTTGCTCATGTAGTGGATTGGATGCATAGAATTGTCTTCATCTTTCTGCAACAGAACAGCACCAAATCCTTAACTGCTCGCATCTGTATGCAGTTCCAAATCTTGACCAGGCTTAAAGATATGTAGAACTGGGCTTTGGGATAGGGCTTGTTTGAGTTTATTGAAGGCTTCCTTTTGTTCTTCTCCGAAATGGAATTTGACGTTGTCTCGCAGTAGATCACTCAATGGTCGTGCGATGGTGGCGTAGTCCTTGATGAATTTTCTGAAGTATCCTGCAAGTCCTAAAAATGATTGTGTCATCTTAGGTGATTTCAACTCAGGGAAATTTTGTAGAGCTAGAGTCTTTGACGGCGATGGCTGCACCGTTCCATTCTCTATGATGTATCCTAAAAATTCGATTCGATGCTTGAGGAATTGACATTTCTTTAGGTTGATTTCCAGCCCATATTCTGATGCCACCTGAAGTACTTTCTTCAATTTCTCCAGACCTTCTTCTTCCGTCTGTGATGGCACGATCAAGTCGTCCACGTAGATCAGCAAAGTTCCATCGCGTAGTAAGTCCTTGAAAACAGTGTTTATGTATCGTTGGAAAACAGCACTTGAGATACACAGTCCAAACGGAACTCTCAAAAATTCCTAATGTCCAGTCGGCGTGTTGAAGGCAGTATACTTGGTACTCCTCGGATCAATCTTCACGTGAAAGAAGCCATTCTTTAAGTCCAACGAAGAAAATACTTTCGCACCCTGTAGTTTATCAATTACATCTTCAATTAACGCCAAAGGGTAACCAACTTTAACTATTTTCTTGTTCAGCTGGCGGAAGTCTAAACAAATGCGATACCCATTTGACCGTTTGCGTGTTAAAACTATTGGACATGCAAATTCTGAGTCGCTCTCCTTGATTATTCCATCTTCCAGCCATTTTTGTACTTGGTCATCAACTATTTGCTCTTCTAGCTGTGACAGTCGACGACTTCGAACGAATATTGGTATTTCGTCTGACAATATTATGTTCATTGACAAGTTTGTGTCTTTGATTTTGTTTGGTTTATAGCTTTTGACTAACTTGAGTAGCTCTTGTTTGATTGCACTATTTTCTATGAGTCCGATGTCTGGTTCATATTCTTCAAAGCTTGGCAGATTTGCAAGTGATTGATCTTGGCTTTCCTTGTTCAGGTTGATGACATTTTGGTTTCTCTTTTCGATTTTGATGGTGGTACTGTAGGCATGATCAGAAAGTGACGTAGCCTGTGTGTTCTTCTTACCCGAAAAAGGAACAACTTGAGTGGTTTCTGACGATGAAGTCACGTCCCTGTTCCTTATGACGGAAATAGGCCAATGTCGCTTGTCTGCTGCGCTCGAACCTGCATCTTGTTTTTCTTGCAAACCTTCAGACTGGTTCACGTTCAACTCCAATTCTTTGTGTTCAGCTTCGCTTCTACTATTAGATTCGGTTTCGTTTCGGTTTGTTGACCTTTTAACACTGAAGAAATGGCATTGGTAATTACGTCCTTGCTCTTTGTGGTTTGGAAGCGGATCACGGTGTAATTGTGTTGTATTTTGTGATGCTATTTGGAAATATGACACAGTCTTAGCATTTCTTACACCCAAAATATGTATACCACTTTCATTTATACTAAAGTTGAATTTATTCAAGACTTCATTTCCCAATATAAAGTTAGAATCCAACACCTCTACCACATATATCTTAGAATGAATTTTATACGTATCAAGCGTTATATTACAAGTAAAATATCCAATTGGTTCTATAATTACGTTACCGACCCAGTTACTGTTGTACCGTCTCTTCAGTTTGGGTTCACCCAACATTTGATACACATTTAAATTACAATATTGAGACAGGCTGCTGTGTCGACCACTGCCTGTACTTGTTTTCCCATTATTTCAATATACGTTAAAATGTTGCTATCCAAATAAGTATTTGCACTACCTACATTATTCACTGGTTTCGGTACTTTATTGGGACACTGAAAAGATTTATGACCTTTATTGTGACAAGTGAAACAAGTAACACTTTCATTCTCACCATCAAATTTTTTTGCACTTAAATTAACACCATTTTTATTATATCTACGATTTTTATCAGCATATTTATCATTCATATCAAAATTTTTATTATTAAACACTCTTTCATTATGGTAATCATTTTTATTCATGTTAGGGTTAGTAGCATTGGTGGATCCTCTAAAAGGCCTTTCCTGTCCTGCATATCCGTTAAATTTCAACCTATTATCGTGCACGTTTGTTTTATGGAAGCTTGATTTTCATCGGAGACTATCGTAGTCGTCCAGTAAGTCAGTTAACTCATGTATACTCTTTAACTTCGGTAACTGATTTAAAAAATGTTCCCGCATATCCTTTGGTAATTTTCGGCGAACTTGGTCGACTATCAACAACTCTTTTAGCTGTTCGAATGTTTTGATTCCAATTCCCGCTAGCCATCCCTCGAGGTTGCTAGTAAGTTCAAACGCAAAGTCTCGCCAGCTCGCGGTCGTTTCTTTTTTAAGGAATGCAAAGTTGATGCGAAACGGTTCAGCCGACAAATTAAATCGTTTAAGTAAGATTTTCTTTACGTGGTCATAGTCATTTGCGAGCTCATCCGGTTCACGAGCAATCAAATTTACGATGTCTAAAGGTAACAAAGTTAATAGGTGCGACACGTAACTTTCAGTCGGTACACCAGCCCTTATAGCTTGTCTTTCGAATAAATTTAAATAAATTCCTATGTCCCCTTTTGAATCAAATGGTTTCACCAAATTTATAATATTACACTTTTGTGTGTTTCGTTCCTGCTCTGCCGACGTACTGTTATGTAACAAAGCTTCGGCTTTTAACTTTTCTATTTCAAATTTTCGATTAGCCTGTTCAGTTTCTTTTTCTAAAGCTTCAAGTCGCTCAGTTTCAATATTTGTCAACAAATTTTTAGTCGTTTCTTCCGAATAATTTGCATCGCCAGTAATTATGCTAATTAACTGTGATATTTTGGCTCCTTCCGGCATAACTAGATTTAATTCTTGAGTTAGCTGTACTAAATCTACTTTTCTCGCCTTCGAGAGGAATGCCATGGTGTTAGTAGAAATCAAAACTGTACTCACCGCCGAAGATTTGGTGTAAACAGGAAAAATACTACACTGCTCTGCACCTCAAATTAAATATAATCCATAAGTTGACAGGCTCCAGAGTCAGTAAATATGAACAGTTATTTTTAATTCCAAAAGAAGTCGCACTGCACTATTCGCAATACGTATTATTAGCCCGTTCCGGCAGTTATCTGCCCCGTAGCAACCGAAACTGAAAACAAAACCATTGAAATGGCTCGTTCGTTCAGATTTTATTCCCGCAGGAGAAAAAAAAAATTATCTCGGCTAAGCCCCCATGTGAGGCAAGAAATTAACGATTAAATTAACTATTTTTATTAACAAATATTAAGATTTTATCTACGCAGTACAGAATCAAAACGAGGGTGCCGCAGCACACCTCTCTAGATAGTTTTCGAATGTTCTGCCGCATGTCGTTGCGAAATTCAAAGTGTGGACACCGCCACTGTGACGTAAACAGTTTGCGACCTTTCAATCGACGGCTGTGTCGTGGCTCCCTCTGTTGATATGGGATCAGACCATTCCCACAATACCTAACTTTCATAATTTTTGTCCGTCTCCCCGTCAGGATACGGACTTCTGCTTCCTGTCTGTCGACGAACTACCCATTAAATTAAAATTGAAATGTAACTTTTAGCTACTTACATCGCTGTTGCCGCATTAACAATAGCATGAGAAACTTCATCTATTTAAAATTAATATTTGAAGGACAAATTATTTTTACTATATGGATCAGTTTGGATTTATTTGTTTACTAAGAAAGCGGCAAAGCGTTCCCTTTCTTTTGGATAATAAGCTTACTAGATTAAATCTACATTTCGTCATTTATTATTGTAATTTGGAGTTGTTTCATATGTTTTTATACTATGTATTTCGAAAATATCGGGTTTATACGATTTTTTTTATGTTGATACTTATCTATAATAATAAACTTATGAAAAAAATGAAGTTTTATGTGTGTGTATGTTTATGTCTCTTATAGACTCATAAACTAGACATTTGTTTGACTCGTAACTTGGCACAAATGTGTAGTTCATACTTAAGTTATAGATTTTGAACTTTCAGAGCTCAAAATGTACTATTTTTAGAGAAAATTCGAATATTCTGAAAAAAATACACCACTTTCGCTCAAATCCGATCATTTTTTCCTTTCGTGATGCCATTCGGCAGAAGAAATTAAATAAAACTTTTAGGAAAATAATTAAAAATGTTTATTTTATTCTGTTGCCAATACCTTCAGAAACTAAATTCATTATTTGAAAAATAATTGACACGTTTCAAGTGACGTAATTCCGTTTAGTCTCCATTCCAGGATTTTATTCTGGGTTTAGGTAATGATTTTTTCATGGGGATGGTTCTGTTGTTTGCAAATATGCATATTTAAGCTATTTCCGTGAATTATAACTATGATGGATGTTTAAAGCCTAACGTACTAGAGCTGCATATTAGGGTTTAACGTTTTCATTATTATGGCGCCAAATGAGCCATTTTTTAAAAATTTATAATGTTGGTTGATTGTTCGAAGGTCGTCGTGCTAGAGCTGTATAATAAGTGTTTTTGTAGCCTCTTTTCTCGCCAAATTCTTACCAAAAGGCGCCAAATGAGCTAAAAAGTTTTATATGTTTATGAGGGAAATTACGATAACTATTATGCGTACATTTTATAGCGTATGTTTTTATGTTGGATTTTTAAGGTAATATATGTAACAGTATTTTATACTTTATAACGAGCGGGAATAATAACATAAGTTTATTATCCTATAATGGATTAAATTGTACATATACTTGGATCAATTACAACTTTTTTTTAGTCCGTGCGAAGAACGAGTATTTATTTCCTAGTTTAAGAATAAAAAGCTTGTGTCATTTAAAGGGTTGGCAACTTTTCCAGCTCCAAATGTCGCCGAAATTTATAATAGGATTTGACCATAGATATTTTACATAATTATATGATTTTACATAATTATCTTCGAATTGCAAGTAAATTTAGCAAACGATTAAGATTCTTAATTTAAATTTCGATAGAAATGTAATGAAAGTAGCCAATTTTGACTTTTAAATGTTTTAATTACAACTGCATGCTGTGTTTGACGATTTTTTTAATGAGTATAAATCTTGTGTGGAAGCGGTTCTAAGGAACATTTACAGTTAAGCCTACTTTTTTCAATAAGAATTTCGGCAAGTATGTAAGTAACAGGACAGTAGGCTAGGTTAGTACTTTCATAACTTTTTGTTTAAATTAACATTTTTTAAAAAAAATTATACAATTTAATAAAAATACTTACAAATTATCTTATCTTAAACGTATGCGAAAATTGAAATCCATAATGTTTTAAAAGTATTTCAATTGTTTTTGTACTTTAATTTTAACTTCTTTTGTAAAAAGAACTATGATTTTTGGCCAAAGTAACCCGATAAATTGACGATAGATACATAGGTCTTGAGCAAGGAAAGGCGGAATATTTTTAATCTAGAAAGTGTTAAAAGATGCTCATAGTGGAATTTGAGAAAAAATTATGTATATTACATTGTTTTCTAACACGTTTAAGTTGATATTTTTACAACAAAGTGCTAAAAAAGTAAAAACCGACGGCATAATAGGTATTTTCCGAAAAAAAAACTTCCCCTTCAAACTTCTTTTTAAAAAATTACCTTATTTGTGTTCAGTACTTAAATATTTTTTCAGTACTTCTCCAAAAAATTAAGTTGCATATCATTTATATTTTGTGACATTGATGCTTTCCGTATACGGCGCAGCATTTTTTCATTAAAAAAGGAAGCATTACAAAAACAAAGCTAGAATATAATTTTATTTTCTCAAACCAAATGCAATTTTCAATTCAGGAAATAATCACAGAATATATTTCAGAGGAAGATTGTAACTTAAAAAAATTAAATGTTCATCAAATCATTCAGCAAACTTGGATTCATTTTATTCTTATTTTTCCTTCTAGCTGTAGTAGACCTAGTAGTAGATCTGTAAGCAAGAAATAAAGTTACAATCAATTTACTTTTATACAGTTTTTTTTCTTAATTTCCATCAGAAAATTTATTTTACTTGGTGTACAATGATACTGTTACTATCACATTCACTCCCGAAAACAAAACCTACGTATAAATTCTTTGTATAAAAATAGTTTTCAAACAATTATATACTTAGAAGTAAGTTTTGCAAGTAATTTTGAATAAAAAATAGTATTTAACATTTGCTGAGAGTCACATCAATTTAGTAGAATTAGAGGATTTGTGCGGGGAAAATAAATTTTTTGCACTACGAGGGTTGCTATTTATATTTCTGGCCTAATAATGAAAAAGCAAATATGTAGCATCGAAATTGGTTTTATTGTTTTTCAAAATATTCTCCATGCTGATCAATACACTTTTGCATGCGTTTGAACCAATTTTCAAAGCACTTTTTCCAGTCCGATTGAGGTAACTCCAAAACATGCGTTTTGAATGCATCAACCGCTTCTTCAGGGTCGAAAATCGTTGTCCACGTAATTCATTTTTGATGTGTGGGAATAAGAAGAAGTCATTGGGTGCTAAATCAGGGCGGATGAGCCATCAGTTCGATCTTTCGCTCCGTCAGAAATGCCTTTGTTTGAGTCGATGTGTGAGAGCTCGCATTGTCATGATGAAGAATGATTCGCCTATTCTCTGCTTTTTTCGAATTTCTCCGATGACTTCTGGCAAATAAATGGTCGTGTACCATTCAGAATTGACCGACTTGCGTTGCTCTAACGCCACTGTTGCCACATGACCGTTAATGCCGAAGAAACAGGCAACCATTTGTTTCGATGTGCATCTTCCTCGAACAACTTTTGTTGGTTTTGCCTCGTCATGGAAGACCCATACAGTTGATTGCTGTTTTGTTTCCGACTCATATGCATAGATCCATGATTCGTCACCTGTGTAGATGTTATACATAGCCGTTGATGCCGTTTGAACGTATTTTTCCAACATTTCCTTGCACCAATCGCCTTTAGCCTTTTTTTGAGCGTTTGTCAGATTATGCGGTATCCACCGCCTAGGGAGCAACTAGAAAAAATTTCGGGGGGGGGGGGGGAGTTCAATTTTTTAATAATATTTTTCAATAAAAAATATTTTTTAATTAAAATTATTTTTAATTAAAATTATTTTTAATTAAAATTATTTTTAATTAAAATTAGTTTTAATTAAAATTATTTTTAATTAAAATTATTTTAATTAAAATTATTTTTAATTAAAATTAGTTTTAATTAAAATTATTTTTAATTAAAATTATTTTTAATTAAATTTTTTTATTACAATTACTTTTTTATTTAATTTTTTGTTATATACAGTGTTTTACTATTAATTTATTATTACTAATTACTATTTATGAACAAGAATTAGTTCTTATTTTAAATAACTAATGATTGTATTATTTAATTTAGTGTTTTATTTTTTAAATAAAAATTAAGTGCAATAAATAGGAAAAAAGTTAATTATAGAATGATTTTATTGAAAATTTAACTACAATAATTTGTAAAAATTTAAATATTAAAAATAATCTAAACACAAAACTAATTGCGCGAAATTTTTTTTTAAAGAAATTGGTGTATATAATAACATTTGAACAAGTATGATCAAAATATTTCATGAGAGTAAAAAAAGAAGTTGATTTACACAAATTTGCAAAATGACTGCACATATTGAAAAATCACATACTATAGTAATTTGTAAAAACTAATAAATTTAATACTACATATTTAAAAGTTAAAGATCAACAATAAAATGGTTTAATATTTCAAACTTCACCGAAGCAACTTCAGATTTTTAATTAAATTTATGACGTCGTACAGGCAAATCGACGAAGTGAAATAATTAAAAAATTATTTGCATCTATGTCGTTATGTAAAAATAGCAACCAGTTTAGATAAAACATGTTTTAAATATTAAAAAACAATTACAATTTAATGAAAACAGAACTAAA
>JAFNEN010001214.1:0-57464 GCA_019343175.1 Oedothorax gibbosus
TGTCGCGTTTTAATACCGCGCTTAAGATGGGGTTAGACAACACATGCTGTTAGCTAGAAGACATCTTTAATTCGAATGCCGGAGCCCGGAGCGGTTACAAATACAGTTAATGCAAGTACATCAGTTACAGTTAATAAACATTAACGTTACATCTCCCCAAAAATCTTTAAAACAATCAATAATCAAATTTAAGAAAATAAGTAAACAATTAAGTTGACAGCATGTAGGCTAGCAATTAAATTTTAAAACAAGAAATCTAAGTTTATAAATTCAGTCTTTTGATAGGCTTGACAATTCTTCCCGATTTTGTGCGAACTTCTGGAGATTTGATCATTTGCAATGTCGAGGGGGGAAGTGAATGCACAACCTCTCTTCGAGTTGGTGTTGCTGGACAGGAAGCGTTGGATTGAAAGTTGATTGAGCTCTTGAAAGGTGGAGGCAGCTCCGCAGAGGTTGGATGAACGTGAATGGTATTCAGTCGAATGGTTTTGTCACCAACCTTGATAATGGCAGATCTTGGATTCACCATTTCTTCTATTTTTCCTCCGACCCATTTTCTTGGTCCAGCCTGTACTCTGACATCTTCTCCAGGATTCATTGATGGTGGCGATTGCTGGGAGATTATGTGTCGGTTGGCAGCTGCTGTTTTCTTCTCTCTGAGGAGACCAAGTGATTCAGTTGCATCTTCTACAACTCTTGGCTTGAGAGAACTTGTCGTAGATGGCAGCAAAGATCTTGTCGTTCTGCTCATCAGGCGTTGGTTGATGGACATGAGGCCAGCTTCTCGTGGAGTGTTACGAACATTCAGTAAAGCCAGGGCTATGTCAGAGTTGTCTTTTTGGCATCGTTTAAGTAAAACTTTACTCGCTTCTACTGCCCTTTCTGCCAGTCCGTTGGATTGTGGATGATAGGGACTTGATCGGGACTTTTGTATTCCCCAGCTTTCCAGGAATTCATTGAACATTTTTGATGCGTATTGTGAACCATTATCCGATTCAAATACCTCTGGAACCCCATGTACCGAAAACCATCTCTTTAAAACTTCAATGCAGTCTCTTGTAGTTGGGTGTTGCAATTTCTGAAAATCATAAAATCCAGAATAGCTGTCTGCAATAACTATGTAAGGCTTTTTGTTGAATTCAAAAAGGTCTGATGCTACTCGCTGAAATGGATAGTCAGGGATGGGCTTCATTAGCACAGTTTCTTTTGGCTTGTTTGGCTGTGTTTCTTGACAGACTCTACACTTTTTCACAGTATCCTCAATGGCTGCTGTCATCCCATACCAGTAAAATGATTCTCGTGCTCTTCTCAAGGAACTCTGAATTCCCAAGTGTCCCTGATGCAACAATTCAAGTAATCTCTTCTTCAATGAATCTGGAACAATCACTCGCTCTCCCTTAAAGAGCAGGTCATCATGGATTGTAAGTTCATCTCTAAAGGTCCAGTACTTTTGTACGTCTTGTGGCACATCTGCTCGTTCTTCTGGCCATCCATCTTGAATTATGTTCTTCAGTGTTACTAGTTCTTGATCATTTATTGTGTTTTGCTTAAAGTCTTTTAAAGCATTCTCAGACATAGGTAAAACTACATGGACAACACAAGTATCTTCTTCAGAGTCATATTCAGAATTGTCACAATCTCGACTCAATGCATCCGCAATAGGAATTGTGGTTCCTTTTTTATAGACAATTTTAGGATTATATTGCAGTATGTCATAAAAGATGCGTTGCAGTCGAGGTGGAGCCTGAATAATAGATTTTTTCCCAATGGACTCTAACGGTTTGTGATCGGTTTCCAAAATTAATTCTTTACCATAAATATACTGGTGAAATTTATTACACCCGAATCGCATAGCCAATGCCTCTTTCTCAATTTGTGGATAATTTTTCTCACATTTGGACAAAGATCTGGTTGCATATGCAATTGGTTTAGAATTTTGAGCTAGTACAGCACCTAATGCTGTCGAGCTTGCATCTACAGTGACTGTTACAGGTTTATTTACATCATAATAACCCAATACTGGTGCAGTAGACACCAGTTCTTTGATGTTTCTAAAAGAATTTTCCTGCGATTCCGACCATTCCCATTCGATTTCTTTTTCTAGCAATTTTCTTAAAGGCTCACTAATATGCGAAAAATTTGGAAATAAATTTACCTAGATAGTTTGCTAAACCCAAAAACCTACGTAGCTCAGTTATATTAGAGGAGTCTTCAATTTGTCAATTGCACTTACCTTTTCAGGATCTGGTGAAACTCCATTTTCATCCAAAATATGACCTAAAAATTTAACTTTTTCAGCAGACAAAACACACTTTTCTTTATTTAGTTTTAATCCTGCCAAGAATAACCTTTTCATAACTTTATCAACAACTTCATTTAATTCTGCTTTAGAATTTGCAAAGATTAAAATGTCATCCATGGAACACTCTACATTATCAACGTCCTTTAAAAGCTCTGACATTTGCTGTTGATAAATTTCTGGAGCTGAAACCAAACCGAAAGGTATTCTTTTATAAGCATAACGACCCCAAGGTGTATTTACAGTTAAATACTTGGACGTTCTATCAGTTACTTTTAATTGCCAAAACCCTCGTTTGCAATCTAAGAGTGCAAATCGTTTAGCGCCTTTTATTTTACTTGCTATTTCTTCTACTGTTTTTAATGGGAAATGTCGTCTTTTAACAAACTTATTTAGTTTAGACGGATCAACACAAACTCTGATTTTATCATTTTTTCTAACAATTACTAATGGACTAACTGCATAACTGGGTTCATTCACTGGTTCTAAAACACCTAGTTTAACCATATTATCTATTTCTTTTTTTAACATCATCCTTCAAAGCATAGGGTATCTTTCGTGGTGGGGAAAAATCTAGGTCAGCATTTTTATCAATGTCTATATCATAAGTAAAGTCTTTTAAACAACCCAACCCATTAAAGATTTCAGTTTTCCAGTTATCAGGTAGTGTTTCTGTTGACATAACACGTTTAATTAAACCTAGTTTTTCACATGTTTCTCCTCCCAAAATGGGTTTTACCTCACTATTAACAACAATAAACTCCAAATTACTAGTTTTGTTTTTTATTTGGACCCTCGTATTTATCTGACCCAATACTTTAATTTCGTGATTGCTAAATGAAACCAATTTCTTAACTTTTGTTTTTTCCAGTGGTGCCCCTATTATTTTAGCTAAACTAATACTAATAACATTACACTGTGCACCTGTGTCTAGTTTCATGGGTACTGTTTTACCACATATTGCAACATTTTCAAACCAATCACTATTTTTAACAGAATCAACATGCAAAGTAACAGCATCTAAATAAACAGCATCATCATTTATACAACCAGATCTTTGTACATTCGACTCATTTTCGTGTTTGTTTACAACGTTAACACTTTTGGTTTGACATACTTTTGAAAAGTGGCCTACCTTTTGGCATTTCCTGCAACGTTTTTTAAACGCCGGGCAAGAAAAGGGTGGATGATTTTTACCACACCGTTTACAATCGAAACCATGATTTTTATTGTGTAAACGGGTACCTGCACTTTGCGGAACGAAACCACTATTACGCTGCGATTGCATTGAGTCGTGCGAAGGTTTCTTTTTGAACACACGGTCGATTTTTATTTCACCTCCTTGCAGCTCTTTTAGCTGCTTCGAAGCTTGCTCTGACACACGACAGATTTGTATTGCTCGATCCAACGTCAAGTCATGCTCGGCCAGTAGCTTTTCACGTACTTGGTCGCTGTACACACCAAACACTATCTTGTCACGTAGCAGTCCGTCTGCTAGTGCTTCAAAATTACAACCGGTGATCTTCGTTTTGGCTTCCGTAAGAAACTCATCAAAGGTTTCGTTTTCGCCTTGTTTTAGCCTGAAGAAGTTCCATCTCACGTAAGACTCATTTTCTTTTGGAGCATAGTACTCTTCGAATTTCGTTTTCAGTTTCGAGATGTCCTTTTTGTCTTGATCGCTGAGTTGGAATGAGTTGAAAACCGGTACTGCTTCCTCTCCCAGGGTGGACATGAACACTGCCGCCTGCACCTCCGGAGACTTTGCACTTAAATTCGTTGCTACTGCATACCATTCAAATCTTTGAATGAAGTCTCGCCATGACGTTTTCGCGTTCCCGCCACTTAACTTTAGCGGCGCCGGAGCTTTAACGTTGATTCCGGTGTCCTTGTCGGGCATCTTGGTTCCGTTTTTTTTATTTTTTATTTTAAGTTACTTTCTGACACCATATCGCGTTTTAATACCGCGCTTAAGATGGGAGGTAGACAACACATGCTGTTAGCTAGAAGACATCTTTAATTCGAATGCCGGAGCCCGGAGCGGTTACAAATACAGTTAATACAAGTACATCAGTTACAGTTAATAAACATTAACGCTACTACACCAACGTTCCGAAAAAGTCGCCGTATACCGAAACTAGGATTTAAAATGATCAATTTTTGATCTTGGATTATCCCATTAGTCCCATATTTATAATATATTGTGGGTACTAATTGCTAATGAGATGTGTTTATAAATGTTTTGTTTAATTTAAAATAAATTCTGTAAAATAAACTGGAAATTGTAACGGAATGTTGCAAAACATTTATTGCCAAACTTTATTGATATGAACAGAATACTGGGTTGTCTAGGAATTCGTTATGTTCTAATTTTTGCACTCGATACTTAATTGTTTAGGAAGGTTCCATTTGTTGAGCATAAAAGTTTATTATAATATAAGGCATACAGTACTAGAATGGTGTGTTGAAACCTCAGTATAAATGTTTCATCATGTGTGTTACATACAAAGAACAATGTCCTGACTGACTGACTCATTCACGTATCAACGTCCAGCCAAAACTATAGAGGTATAGAACCAAGTTTTAGGAGATGACTTTTGTACTGATGGCGTCATTTAAGAAGCGATTTTTCGAAATTCGAAGCCAAACAGGTTTAAGAGTGAAAAACGTGAACCGATTTCTCCATAGGAATAGCATTAAGCATTGTTTTAAGATATACTTCTCCGAAATGTAAATTCTCTTTACATATAGCATGCTTGTAGAAATTAGCAGCAGCAGGGGAACTTTGCAACTGTTTTTTTATCTTTAATTAAATCCTGAGCTAGCTTTTATTTGTTTATCGTAAACACTAGATCTACACAAGGGCTATTGGTGACGTGCGTCATAGTTTAAAAACCACAGCAAGTGACCAGACGACACCTGAGTTGGCACTATAACAAAAAACTGCTAACTGCATTGTACGCAGCTTCGGGCTTTTAAGGATATTTAACGTGCACATCCTTGACACTGGGTATTATTGTTGGCATTATTTTGCCTGCACTGTGGGCATTTTATAAGTCAGCCGTCCGCATGCAAGGCGAACGCTTTAACCGACTGGGCTTCCAAAAGACCAATCGAGTTGTATGAAATATGCAGTAGAATGTTTACCACATTTGGGCATTTTCGTGGCTTGGCAACTTAATGCAAATGGCCAAATCGAGACAGGCTGTTATATCATAGCTGTTCAGGAAAGTTTAGCAGGAGCCTATATGACAGCCCTCTAACTCCTGGAAGGGCCCGGATTACGATCGGACATCCTCTCATGCTGATATCAGAAGTGAAGAGATTGATTATAATATCATGATGGGGTGCTGATTAGTTGAGAGGGGATCAATTGGTACAAAATAAGTTTTAATAGAGAGAAACACTGCTTAAGAGTACAGTTGTGAAACACCTTCTTTATAAAACTAATATATTATATATATAGGTAATATCTTTTCTCTTAGGTAATGTCTGTGATGGAAGATGTTTTTCTGAGGCTATGTAATTTATGAAAAGATAGGTGAGGACGACGTTGATAAGCTCGTCCCATTTAAGTCTTTTTTAAAAGTCATGCATCTCATAGTTAAATTATGCATCTGCTGTTAAATTCTGACAACGGTTTGCTTCTGGGCCCAGAACACAACCTGTCTGCAATTGGAACCATCTTTTCAGGTTAGACCGATCCGACCAAACATTGAAAGCAATGTTTTCAGGTATATATACTAATTTTTCTTTAAAAATAATTTTAAAAACATAAACTGTTTGGATTTTGATATGCCAAATGTTTAGTGTTAAGTTGATGTGACGTTAATACATAAAATCAGTCAAATCTAATGTGAACTGAAGGAAGAGTTGGTTGGTTTTGTTCTGGAAACTTTTAACTTATGATTTGTAAATGTTAAAAATTTAACAAAGAATTCTGCATTATTTTAATAATACTCAAAGATGCGATTCATATCGTTATAAATTGAAAGGATGGGATCAAATTATAATGCATAAAAATTCAAATAATAAGAAAATAAAATAACAAGTACTTATTTTTACAAATGTTCCTCATCATTGTCATAAAAAATGTATTAAACAAAAATTAAAGATATTTTTGGTTGCAAAGACAGGTTTTGTAAAGTGAGCTTAAGACGAAGAAAAAATTATTTGAGCTTTATTTCAAATCTTTTACTAAGTCGGGAAAATATTTCATTCTACTATTTGTTCTTAAGGAGGAATTTGTTGCATTTCTATACATGATTCTAGTTTGTTATATGTGCTAATCAGATGATATTATTTTATATCTATTATAATAGCAGCACTCAATTTATTATTGTTATTAATTTAACATTACTACTAATTTATTCTGAAATTTCTTTATGAGGTTAAAATTCTTTATTTCATTTTTCGGTACGTCAATGAGGATAACTTTGGCCTAAAATCCTACTTTTTTTTACAAGAGAAGAAAAAAATAAGCTAAAAAAAACCTATTTAAACAATTTGAAATCACCATGCATTTAAAGTATTGTACTTAGAGGAATAATTCGTAAGCATTTTTGTTAAATTTTATTAATTAAAAAAATATGAATATGAAAAAATTATTACAGTTAAAATCTTGTGGGGTAATTTTAGCTCAAGCATGAAATACGTTAGAAAAGATACCTTTTAGGGCTGTGTTATAGAATTAAAATTGTAATATTAAAATGTCAAAACATAAAAATTACAAAATTATTCAAAACGGTTTTATAACAACATTTACATTCCACTGCATCGCAGAAAGACATTATGCAGACTAAGTAGTCTGCATAATGTTTATTTCTAACGTATTTCATGCTTGGGCTAAAATTACCCCACAAGATTCTAACTTAATAATTTTTTCATATTTCATAATTTTTTTTAATTAATAAAAATTAATATATATTTTAAATTTTCATTAAACAAACTAATCATTTCTGTATAAGCTGGGTATCGTTTTGTAATTTTATAGAAATTAGGACTATTTAAAATATGAAAAACAAATTTCTTCATGATTAAAACATTATAGTAGTAGAAGATGTATTATTTTATTGTAAAATTAAGTACTACATTTATATTGCAACACAATACGATACTAATCTTTTTTTAATGCGATCAAGTTATATGATTTAAGGTATACATATACCTTAGGACAACTTTTTCTTTAATTTTTGAGATAGACTTTTTAAACTTTGTGAGAAGATCAGGCACATAAAAACTAACATAAAAATACTTAACTGCAATAAAAAATATATTAATTAATAAATTAATTAGCAATTAATTAATTTAAGAGGGCCAAATTGTGCGCAACTTTACGACAATCCTAATTACTTGTTTTACAAACTTTTTGCAGAAAAGAAAACAGTAAATATCCAAGCATGTGATCATACTTTATCTAAGCACTGAGTAAAGTAGTTATTTAATTATGATAGTTTGAAATGCTATAGCTTTAAAATGAAATTTTTTTATAATTTAATTTTTTGAAAGTCTGTAAAAAATTAAATATTCTTTACAATTGTTATAAAAAGTATGGCCACATGCCCTGATTCTTACTCTTTAAAATTCATTTGACATTTTTTTAAATCGAAGCATATTAATTTGAAATATCTTGCTCGAGTACAAGCATATTATGAAAAAAATCGTTCTTCAGAAAATGAGTTCAAGGATTTCATTGTAAGATTGAAGACAGTAGAATTTCAATTAAAAGACTGCTTGTAAATTAAAAACTATTTACAGTACAAGAAATCTTCTTGTACAAAATGAAAGATAAAAAATCAGATAATATTTTAATGCAAAAGTATCAGAACACATATTTTGATCAATATTTCCGTTTTCTAAGGTATATGGATACCTTAATTGTTTATTTTTGCTATTGACTTCTTCAATTATCAGATTAAGAACTTATTGCCATATTTACCGATAAACGGTGATTGGCAGAAAAACTTGCCACCCGAAAAGGAGTTTTTTGTTTAAGTTTATTTAAATTAACAAGATAACCAAATGAAGACATTAAAAAATATTAAGTTGATATTTTCTTTCGGAAGTGAATGTGTTAATGCTGCTGACAAAGTCGTCATTTATGGGTTAATTAATTGAAAAGTTAATGCATTCAGATATGTGAAAAGGTGAGGAACAGGGACGGAATGTATTAAGATGAGTATGACATTACGTGCAAGTCTAATATTGTGACAATCACAGTATTGACAGGAAACAAGTATCGCATCTGTTACAGGCACAATGGCTCTAGTGACATATTAAAGCCTCATTATATGGTCATACTAGATCTATATTCGAGTGAAACCTGTATCATACTGGATTACGGACACCAGATCCGGTATCAATGTCAGATCCGGTATGATTGTAAAACCATAGGTTTGGGCCCTTTTAAGGTTTGCGCAGTCAATTCTTTTATAACGGATCTGGTCACATTGCATAGACCAACGACACGTTCGTGCGTTACCGTAGAACTGGTTTTGATATTTGAGTGGTGGACATCGATAGCCAGTGATTCATGGCCACCAACCTACTGGTCTGCAGTTTCGTATACAGTTTGTTGTAAAACATACACTTGATATATTTCATGTGATCGCATACACAATATAGAATGAACTGATCATTCGCAATATTAGATTATTCACCTTTTAATTTCAACAGCATTCACGAACCCCGCCATCACTCATAAAGGTGTCTCCATACACTCTATTCATTTTCGATGAATTTCTGTTCACTGTCCCTTCTGCCTGCGAGAAATGAATAACAGCTCTCAATTCTCACTTGGCGGCTACATTTTATGAAGAGGGTTTTTCAAAGCTTGTTTAAAGATATGACAATTGCTTTAATTGTCAAGGTGATTATGTCGGAAAATAAGCAGTATTAGCGGTAAAAGACAGCCCTCGTATATTTATTATGTGACCGCACACATTATATAGAATGGACTGCGCATTCGCAAGCCTAAATTGGTACCGGCATAGTCACGTATCACGCTACCAAGTCACTTGATGGGTAGGGTTTCTTTCCGATCAACATGCATTTGCTATTTTGGAATCACCATAAGGTAAAATCTACCAACTAAACATTCAGAATCAAGCCAATACCAAAAAAATATTGCTTTCTAGAAGCGTGGGCTATAGTAACAAACGAGTGAAAAAAATTCTGTTTGATTTGTACAAAAAACTATATTTTGCATTTTGAAAAGCCTTAGTCAGGGCTAATGCTTTGAAATTGGAATTTCTGCAAAATATTGTCTTTTCATTTAAGCATTTTATCCGTATGTATGAAAATCGTCAAACCAGCAAAAAAATTAAAAATAAGGAGACATATCATATGATTAGTTAATTACGCATTTTTTACTGTAAAGACAATTCTCAGACCTGGTGATAAAAATGCTTACATAGCAAAGCATTACTTTCTCTCTCAGCAGTTGCTTTCGCAAACAATGCCTTAGCTCTATGGGACAAATTAATAACTAAACAAGTGAACATCCCTCTCAAAGACCAAGGATCCTTTAGGTAGGCATTAGGTTAAGTAAGCTGCTACTGCTACAAAGCGAAACCCCATCTTAGAAATTAAGACATTGAATTTACCTTTGGTCTACCCATCTCGTATACCAATCTAAATCTGACACCTTTCCAGTTTCTAACGCTATAAGAAAAAACGTTTTATTTGTAACGTAACTACCTGTATTTGATTTGTACTTTAAAGTTTTATTGTGAATCAAATGATAATAATAATAAAATTTTAATTTTTTAAATGAAATATTATACATATTATTTTCTTCAAGTTATTCTACTTAAACCTTTGTAGTTAAAAAGTGTGAGTTTTATTGATTTTATGTTTTCTAAATATCGATAAAATAACATTAACACGCAAAATAAAAGGAAAGAAAGTGCGTAATTTTTGCACAAAAAAATTAACTGTAAAATATAATTAAAGCAGCTTATGAAAATGCAAGCATATATTAACTGATTGACACACTGAGGACATAGAAAATACATGAAAGTTTAAACATAATACACGAAAGTTTTAACATATAAAGAGGAAAAATTAAAAAAATAATAATATGATTGCGAATCGAGTGTACCTTAAAGTTACAAAACAAAATTTTTATGCATTTTATGCTTAAGAAATTTACTTGCCATATAATGTTAGTTTTCACTAAAGAATCACATGAGATTGCAACTGCAAAAGTTTACTCTCAATCTTACAAACAAATCTCAATAAACAAAAATTTTTACAATTACGTGTAATTTTAAAAACATAGCAGATTTAATGCTAATTTCAACTTCGGAAATTTACTTTGCATCTTAAACTTCAAAAGAAAAATAATTAATTTTAAATACGTAACACAAGAAATAAAATAATAATGAATTTCTCCTATGGATCAACCTTAAGAAACTTTAACTTACGATATTTGCATCCGAGGTACATGCAACAGTCAAAAAGTTCTTCCTCGGAAATTTTAATCGACTGTGTACCAATCGCCTATGCTTTCACAGTCGCGACCCATATCAAAAGAAGCAGAAGGACTAAAGGGGACAGTCAATACATTGTTAATATCAGTGTACGACCTTAAGATATTATCCAGCCTATTTTTTATAGGGACCTTTCGAAAAAAATACACCTTTGTCAAGTAATGTGACAAACGATTTTATCGGATTTTTTAATCTTTGAAACAAGAATAAAAGCTATAATATAATATATGTCTTTGTTAGAGCATTAAAATAAATACCCACGTTCGATTGCACGGAGGCAAATATTACTTACTATTCATATTAATTGAACTAACAAGAAAAAAAGTTTATTTTTGCTATTACTTTTTGAAAAGTTATAAAATTATGCAACAAAACAGCTTAGCATACAATTACTCATTTTTTACATAACTATTATTATTATTTTAAAATTCTAATTTCTTCACTTGGTTCACTTTCCAACTAATATCTTTATGTATGTTACAAATAAGATTGCGTAATAAATGCTATGTTTTTAATGAAAAGGAAAAAATGAAACAATATTATGCAGCAAGTTTTCCTGATTCGTTACAATTGAAAATTTGGCAACGCAATAGATCAAATGCAAGCAATAGGGGTTTCGAAATTAGTTATTGCACGCGTCGTTCTAAAGAAACGCGCGAGCAATTGTTGATGGACATTTCGCATTACGCGACGGACTAAATCGTACTAAGCATTCATAAAAAAAAAAAAAAAAATACTTCATACGCAGTGTCTGGACTTGGAACCACGACATATTTATCGGGCAGCAGTCTTACACATATTGCGCAATTCATTGCAGAGATTTCTTTATCGAGTTCGATACATTCATAGAATGTCTAAGCCGAGAACAGAAGCCAGATCAATCTTGGCATTAATACACCGCTCTAAGCACCTTTAAATAAGTAGGCCTATCGTCCCTTGATGGCGCATATTTACGTGGCCTGTTAACAAAACCCTAATGTATCTTTAGTGAGACGCTATTTCAACTAAAACAAACACAAAAACACAACCAGACAAATTTAACCTCAGACTATAACCCCAACTAAAACCCAAGGTGCCGGGTCTCTGATCAAGCACACAAGCTCTAAATACATGTACAAACCAACCCAAGGTGTAGCTTTGGGGCGACGATTATCCTACCAAAAAAAATAATATAGCTTGGTTTGGTCTGAGTAGGCTTTGCAATTCGGGGTCGTTTTGTTGAGTTTGTGCGATTTGTTCGTAGTCAATTGGACTTGGCATTGAGATTTAACTAATGCGTGAAAGCGCATTTGCTACGATGTTTTCGGAGCCTTTGATATAGCGAATATCAGTCGTAAATTGAGAGATAAAGTCCAATTGCCTAGCTTGCCTAGGTGAGCACTTATCGGAGCGTTGCCGAAAAGCGTAGGTTAAGGGCTTGTGGTCCGTGTGAAGGGTGAACTGCCGAGCTTCTAACATGTGCCTGAAATGCTTGATTGAGGCGTAGGCTGCTAACAATTCTCTATCGTAGGCGCTGTAGTTTTTCGTTAGAAAAACTAGAGTGGTTGTAGTTCGTTTTCTACAACTTGCATTAGTGCTCCGCCAATGGAAAAGTCTGACGCATCTACTTGCAATGATAAGTTAGTGTCTGGCTTAGGGTGTGCTAAGAGGACAGTGTTTGCAATTAACTCTTTGCATTTTTGGAAATCGGCTTTCGCGTTGTCTGACCAGTCGATTTTGGTCTTATCGTTTTTCTTTGCACCTTTGAGATATGAAGTTAAATGCACTTAGAGTTGCGCAATATTTGGTAAGAAACGCCGAAAAAAGTTTAGAAACCCCAAAAATTGTTGAATTTCCCCGAATTGTTTTCGGTCGCGGGTAATTTTGAATTGGGTCGATTTTATCCGGAAGTGGTGTAGTACCGTTTTTTGTTATGAGGTGCCCAAGGAAAGGTATTTCGGATGCCCCGAACATACATTTTGCCATATTGACCGTTAAGCCGTAAGAGTTGAGTCTTTTCAGTACGTGTCTCAGATGAACCTTATGTTCCTCTTCCGAACTACTGAAGATTAAGATATCGTCAAGGTTGCGTAGCAGAAATCAAGATTCCCGAGAATTTCGTTAATGAAACGCTGGAACCTCTGCGCGGCACCACAAAGACCAAAGTTCAAAAAGGGAAATTCAAATAAACCAAACGGTGTGCAGACAGTGGTTTTTTGTATGTGGTCAGGGTGTACAGGAATATGGAAATAAGCACGCAGAATATCAAGTTTTTAGAAGAGGTTTTTGCCGTGTAGAGCGTTCGAAAAATCCTGTATATGCAGGATGGGGTAGCAATCGGACACGGTGCATAGGCGTTTAAGCGCTCGTAATCCCCAACCGGGCGAATGCTACCTGAGCTTTTTGAAACGACATGGAATTTCGAGGGCCTGCAAATACCCCGTTTGACCATAAATTCAAATTCCTCTTTCACCTCATCCTGTAGCTATGGGTTTAGTCGCCTTGGTTTGCTATGAATTGGAGGTCCGGTTGTTTCTATGTAATGGACGGTGCTGTGTTTTACCGACCCTAATCCGGAATTTACTTTCAACAAATTAGGAATTTCCCTTAATATTTGGTGATAAGGCGTGTCGTCTGAGATGATATCAGAGATTAGCTTTACGGATGCGTGGTTTGCTTACTGTGACAAAACCCCAGGTTGGGTAAGTTTAGTTAAGTTATCAATAAGCCGGCGCCGTTTGAGGTCGATTAGTAAATCGTAGTGCCTCAGAAAATCGGCTCCTAAGATAGGGACAGTAATGTTTGCGATCAAATACTTCCAAGTGAAGTCTCGCCTTAACCCCAAGTTAACCTGTAGTAGTTTCGTTCCATATGTAAATATTTGCGAGTTGTTTGCGGCAAACAGCTGTAGCGGATCCGGTTTTAACTTCCGAGCTTATTGGGGACGGGGACACAAGAGACGTCCGACCCAGAGTCTACGAGGAATTTGAGGCGAGAGTTTTTGTCGTATATGAAAAGCCGTGTAGGTTAAGTGACTGCTGTCGTTGATTTGGCCACAGCTGATACCGAGAGTTTTCCGAATCATTTATAAAAACAGATTTTTTGCTAAAAATGAGAATGGATCATTGCAGTTACGCGCTTTGTTGCCGAACCCAGCGTGGTAAAAACAGTATTCTCTATTCCTTGACCGTGATCTCCCACGTGAATTAGAACGCAGTCTGTAGTACGGACGAGAACGATCCCTTTCGCAAGTGAGACGCTCGAGCTTTTGGCCCATCATGGCTATCTCTTTGCGAAGGGCTTCAATTGTCACTACTCGGTGCCTGCGCCACGTATGATGCGGCATGCGCTTTTGCATATGGTGCGGCATGCGCTGCAGATTTTTCTTGCTTAAAAGCGTATACGCTAGATGTTGAGCGAACTTCGCCTATTTTGTCTGCCATCTGGGCTAATTTGTCGATGTCCTCCGTACTAATCGAAAGTATGGCCTGCATCTCTGCGGGTAGGCGTTGCAGCCACAATGTTTTAGGAAGTCCTCTTTTAAGTTGCCTCCCGTTGTTTTCATTTTTCGTAGCAACTGCGATGGCTTATCGGTGCCTAATTGTAATTCTGAAATTAAGCGCCTGACCCTTTCGTTTTCAGTGTCCGAAATCTCAGCGATGAGACGGTATTTTAAAGTTTGATACTTTTAAGTCTCGGGTGTGCTTATTAGAATATCCGAAACGGTGTTAAATATTTCCGGATCGATTGCAGTAATTAGATAGTTACCCTAAAAGCCAGGTTTAACAAAGTTACGTCGCTGCAACGTAATTTTTTGTCACTCTAGGTCACAGTCGCAATGTGACAAGTATGTGACATCACAGTGATATCGCGTAAGTCGCCGTCACAATGCGACTGGTATGCGAAATCAAAGGGATGTCACTATGCGATCTTGCAGTGACATCATATTGTGACTTGTATGTGATGTCGCAGTGATGTCATCTAAATCCCAGTAACAATGGGGATATCCCACAGATGTCGCAATTTGCTCTTGTAGTGACATTACATTGTGACATGTATGTGATGACACAGCGATGTCGATGTCGCTTTAATCCCGTCACAATGTGACTTGTATGTGATATTCCAGTGATATCACAATGTGGTATTGCAGTGGCATTGTGTTGTGACTTGTATGTGATATCCCATTTTTGTCCCATACCAATATGGCTGCAACATGATCTATGTGACCTTGTTGCGATGTCCAAGTTCGTCGCTAATTCGCCACGCAAGTCACCTAGGTCGCATACAAGTCGCAATGCGACATTGCTGCAATATTATGTTCATCACTATACCCAGCTAAAAATAAACTGAAGTTTTTCTACAGAAGCGAAGTGATTTTGAAGTATTTCTACAGTCAACTGCATATTTTCTGTAGAAGAATGTCGACTGTAAAATTATTTTGCAATTAAAATCTAAAGTTAATTTGAAGTGATTTATTTCAAAGGTTACTGTGGGCTGTTAACTGCAAAAATACTGTAGATTTTTTGAAGGGCCATCTTGATTTTAAATACTTTAAGCTTATCTAAAGGTGATTTGAAGTGATCTATTAAAAAAATTATATAAGCTGGTTAACTGAAAAAATACTGTAGATTTTTCGTAGTTTCATCTTGGCTTAAAGTATTTCAGCTATTTTTTAAAAACTAATCTAACTGTAGTGAAGTGACTTTCTCAAAAAGAACAATATTTTTCGTAATGACTGACTTTAATAATTGAACTGTAGTCAAGTGAAGAATGTATAAAATTCGTTGTTGGGGGGGGGGGGGGGGGGGCTTTTCGACCGATTGGCAGAACTTGCTGAGATTGTGACTGTTTAACATCGTTTGTCCTGGATCTTACAGAATTCTACCGTTTTGACTTGTACGTTTGTGTTTTGTCCTAAATAAAAAATGTCTGGTCCTAAGAGCAGTTCTTCAAACACAAAATAGTACAGTCTGAGACAGGTGGCAGCGCTTTTGGGATTAGAATTATATTCCCGCTAATTTGTACGAAGACGAACAACAAAAAAAACGTTGCTTCGATCAGAGAGATATAAAGTTTGTAAGTACCTAACTTGAATCTAGTGCCTGATATTCTTATAAAATAAGTAAAATTAAATTTTTTTATAGTTAAAATTATCATATTTAAAGTTAACAAAAGTTAAGCTTCATTTGTTGTAGAGTTCTGTAAAATTTGTGTCTAGCAGTTGCAATTAGTGTGTTTAAGTGATACATTGAGAACTAGAACAAATGTTTAATTGTACGATTTAAATCTTAAGATGCAACTGAAAATGAAGTTCGTTATCTTATTATTGTATTTTAATTAAGATAATAGCTGAATTTGAAGTATGTACTGTCTTGCGGTTGTATTTACCGATTTAACACAGTCGTTCATTGAAAGCGATGTCAATATATTGTCAGATGAAGATTTAAGTCTGTATATTTTTGAATGCAATTCTGGTTGCAGATATAAAATAATCTGTAATAAAATTTATTTAAAGTGTCGATAGAATAAGGAAATAAATGTTTCCGTTATTGTAAATTCCGAAATATTTAGAATTTGTAGAATTCTGTATTAATCACGAGCATTGTTGTCGTTGCCAACATAGAGTTTAATTTATCGAAAGTCTTGGTCTAAATAAAAGTTAAAGGATTTACTAGTTGGTTGTTCTTTTAAAAATTTATTTAATTAATGGCACGTGATTACTGCACGATATAATTCATTTAAAATATATTTGGAATTTCTGGCTTCGTTGGAAAGTTATTTTTGTAAGACATAAATATTGTCAGTTATAAGAATGCTAAATATTATTTGAAAGATAAAATTAGTTTTTTTCTTTGTAGTTATATTTTAGCTGAATTGAATTTCTTTAAAAAAAATAAAAATAGTTTACTGAAAGCATTCTGATAAGTTACCATTTGAATTGGGAAATAGCTTTCTTAGTAAAGGGTAGAAAACAGGACTTGATAGTAGTCTGCGAGGAATTAGGGGAAGCTGTTCCGCCTTCCAGTGTGGTTCCGGAGATAAAACAAATTATCTTGAAGAGTAAATTCTATGACGAAGAAGAAGTCAAAATTTTATTGGAACGTATTATCGAAGACCGACTGAAGCGGGAGAAAGAGGAGAAGGAGAAAGAAGAAAAATTGCGACAAGAAGAGAAAGATGAAAAATTGCGACAAGAGGAGAAAGAAGAAAATTTGCGACAAGAAGAGAAAGAAGAAAAATTGCGACAAGAAGAGAAAGAAGAAAAATTGCGACAAGAAGAGAAAGAGAGAGAAGATAGAATTAGGAAAGAAAATAATGATAGACAAGAAAGGTTGGCTAAGGAGAAAATGCAATATGAACTGGAGTTAAAACGTCTGGAGTTGACTCAAAGGGAGTCCTTGCCCCAAACGAATAGAGATTCGGTAAGAAGTAGTCCGAAGATTCAATTAACCCAGATAAAGTTTGATTAAAAACAAGATGAAATGGGTCTTTATCTTATAAATTTCGAAAGAAAAGCTGAGATGGCTCAAGTTCCGAAAGACGATTGGACTGCTTACCTGTTAGGTGTGCTCCCTGCTGAAATATCTAATCTTTTGGCCAGAGAACCACCTAAAAACGCAAATGACTATGAATTTGTAAAGAGCCTCATCTTAAAAAGATATAAGCTAAACAGTGAAAAACTTAAGCAGTGCTTTTATCGCCATCGGAAAACTCCTGAAAAATCGTGGAGAAATTACGCTCATGAGTTGTCTTGTTATTTCACAGAGTGGGTTGAAGATTTAGAAATATCTACGTTTCAACAGCTAAAAGATTTGTTGATAACCGAACAAATATAATTCCGGGTTCCAGACGATGTTAGAGAACATTTTCTAGATAGATGGATAAAAATGAAGACACCCTACGAATTGACAGAAACCATAGATGAGTATGAGAGCATTAAAGAGAGTTTTAGAAAGAAAGAATACCCACAGAAGACAAATAAATCACAGACAAATGAAAACGAGGGTTATCAATTCAAGGAACCTGCAGAGGAAGGGAAGAAAAACCAGTGGGGGAAAAAAGATCCACATGTAGAAAAGAGCAACGAAGAGGAGTTCGAAAGAAGACGTCAACGTCGCTGCTATGAGTGTGGGTCGCCTTCGCACCTGAGACCTCAGTGTGAAAAATTGAAGAAAGTCGAATATGTGGCCTATAATGTTACTTCTAGATATGAAGAAGGTCTGGCGCCATATATTAGTCGAGGGAAGGTAAATGGAGTGGAAATGCCAATACTCCGGGATACAGGCTCGACCGTTGACTTGATTTGCCAGAAGTATGTCAAGCCCACAATGTATACAAACGAGAATGTGTGGATCAAAACTCCATTAGAAGAGGATATGAAATGCTTGCCTTTAGCCGAGGTAGAACTAAAATCTGACTTAGGCCATATAGTTACTAAAGCTGCTGTTCTTAGAAACTCATTAGACAAAGGAATGTATCTGTTGGGCAACAAAACGCACGGAAAAAAAAGGTATGTAACCGTTACCAAATATATTTGGTGATCAGTATTTACTTGCGGTTACCAAATTATGCTCGCGATTAACAAAAACATTTGCTACTCCCTAGCAAAATCCTTTGCTCAAAATCTAGACCGCTCCGATTGGCTGGCAGCTTGGAATCCTGGGTGTTCGGTGGCAATAAACAACATTTACAATGGCGGACGCAGGGTGTGCGAATTTATTAAAAGCTTGGGGATTTTCTCCTACAAAAGTTTCAAGGTAAGAGATAATTTATTGTGTTTTATAATGTGTATATTTAGGTAAAATACTAAAATGTGTAGCTTATATTAGCTAAATATATTTTTAACTGTTCTAATTTTAAGTTAGTCACATCAGATTAATATACTCTCTACACTACTTTCCATGTGCTTCGAAACGTAAGATGTTTCTTATATTTTCATATTTCCATTTTCATAATCATTTGTTATATTTATAGTTTGCTATTGAATGTTTTATCTCAATATACCTATTTTTAAATACATTATTATAGTTATATATATTTTTAATACGCCATTAGGTTTAAAGTCGGCGTGTCTCGTATTTTTTTTCCTTTTGTTCAGTTACTTCCGCATACCTGTCAACTGCTACGGATTGTCCGTAGTTTCTACGGACGAGGGTATCAAACTACGGAGTTACGGAAACACAGTCAAAACTACGGATAAGCTTTGATCAAAAATACAAAAATTATTTTGGAGATTTGTTTCGCCTTGGTATTAGTAATTTTTTAGCATTTAATGAATCAATTGTTCGTCGGCCTAGAAAAACAAGGCTGATGATTTTAATGGGATTTTTTTTTTAAAAATCTAAACGATGTATATTTCATTTGCGGAAATAAAATGCCTAATGCGGATCAAAGTATTTTTCTTATTCGTGCGGAAAGTAAACCTCTACCCACGACGACTTATAACATTTGCTAAGTAGCCGCGTAATCGCAGAAGGCTAGTGTTCTTTTTATAGTTCTAGTTATGATTAGATCGGATTTGTCAACTAGCCTCAGCGCCCAGTAATATTTGCTCGTTAGAAGCGTAATCGCAGAAGGTTAGTGTTCTTTTTAAAGTTCTCCTTGTGATCAGATTTTTCAACAAGCCGCTTCGCCTAGTAATATTTGCTAGTTACAGTAGTAAACGTAATCGCAGTAGGATCTCGTTTTTTTTAAAGTTTTCTCTCTGAAAAAAATCGCTTAACCAAACCACAACTCCTCGCAATATTTATTTGTTCGCAGCGTAATCGTCGTATGATCAGGGTTTCGTTTCTTCTTTAGTTCAGGATAGATCAGTCAACCAAATTTTAGGTACTTTGTTACTTTAAAAAATTACGATCCGTGGCGCCAAGGCCCGCTACTTTGGAATTTTTTTTGTTGCTGGGTGAATTTCATTGTGTTTTTATTGAAACTAAAGAAATTTTTTAATTCGGAAAGGTTTGCGGTGAAATCGTATTTTTTGTTTGATTTCCCACAAAATGACCGACTTTGGTATTTGATATTTTCTCCATCGATAGGCCGATTGAAAATAAGAATAACCGGCAATCGAAATTTTTGAGTGATTGGGAAATAATCGCAATATAATTCTGAACCCCCCCCCCCCCCCCCCGCCAAAGAGACTACGGTTATGCCTCTAAGGAATGTTGGCAGGTATGCAGTTTTTAAATTTTTAAGAATTTATTTAATTTATGTATTATTAATTATTATTATTAATTAGTATTATTAATGTATAATTAATTATTAATTTGTTTAATTTATGTATTATTCTACTCTTTATACATTTCTCTGTCAGTAATATTTGGCATTTGAAAATTCCAATATATTAAATCCTTTTAATGTAAAATTTTAGTTCTTTTAAATTTTATATTGCCAGGGTTGAAAAAATAGTCAGACAACAATTTAATTTTAATATGAATTTCCTAAACAAAAACATTTTCGCTTGTGTTGGAATTCAACGATTTTGTGACTCTTACGAAATTTAATTTTTGCAAATTGTACTAAATTATTGCATAAATATAGTCAATTTACCTATAATTTGACAAAGCAATTTTGTGTTTTATTTAAACTTAGTTATTATATACTTCAGTTTTTAAGATGCTTTTGATGATTATATTTTTGAACAGCTTTATTATTATTTATATTAAAAATTTTCATAGAGTTTACTAAAGATAACAATGAATCAAGATTAAAATTATATTTAATTTTTACATTGTGTATTATGAAATCGAAACTGATTTTTGTTGTTGTTTTGCTTTTAGATGAATATGTGGATGAAGAGTCTCTTAAGTCCTTAACGCCTGATTTATGTGCTGAATTGGTACCGAGGTCAATATTTCAGGTCAAATGTCTAATAAAAAAAATGTATTTTTATGTAAGATTTCTTTTAGTATATTTGTTTTTATATCTTTGAAATAAATACTTTTTTGGACTTTTGACCTTTGTTTTAGTATCTTTGTCCTTTAGTATCTTTATTATGACTGAAATAAATACTCTTTTTGAACTTTCTGGGTTTTTGTTTTAGTTTTTCCAGCACTAATGAGTGACTGATAATTATAGTAAAATATATATTTTAAAGTTCATATTTAAAAAATTAAATTTTTCATATGTTGCCCTTCAATTTAAAACTAACTTCATATAGTTTCACGAGTTTTTACTGAGTCATGGATGCTATTTTGGGTAAGTATCGTCACCAGCTTAATAAACTCAATCGAAACAAAATAGGAAGCCAGTTTTATGATGCTTTATTTTTATAACATGCAAAACCTAAATTTAGTTTAAATAACTACATTTACAATTTTTGCTGCAGGTACCAAAAAATTGTCCATTTTTATAATTGATTGCTTAATAAACCAGAAAACATGAAGTAGAATTCAAATTAGGCATTGAGTAGTCATGAGTAGGCAAACACTGCCTAGTGTGTTGGGCTGGAAGCGGTACCTATAGATATTATGACGGATGTCCAACTAGACTACACCTTGTTTTTAAGGTAATTTAAAGCTCTGTTTTAACATCCTTTTTAATTACTTCATTACGGGGTTTTAAGCAATCTATATTAATGTGTCCCGTTTTAACTTGATTAAATATTTGGTAATATATAACAAATACTTTTCATTCGTTTGGTTCTATATAGTAAAAAATTGGTACTTGACAACAAATATTTGGTAGAATATAGCATGCGTTAAAATCGTTTGGTAAATCTCACCAAATATTTGGTACTAGATAAAAAAATATTTGTTAACATAACCAATTATTTTAATTGGTTTTGGTAATTTTTACCAAATATTTGATATTCGATAATAAATATTTGGTAATATATACCTAATACTTTAAGTTCATTTGGTAAATTCGACCAAATTTTTGGTCCTTGAAAACAAATGTTTGGTAATTAATAGCAAGTATGCTTTTCTCGTTTGGTACGGTTTACTAAATATTTAGTAACGAAAACCAAATACATTGTGATAGTTACCAAATTTATTTAGCTTTAGCTACAAAATTACATAGTAGCTGGTACCAAATTTTCGTTACCAAATCATTTGGTAACGTGTACAAAATACCTACTTAACTCATATACGACCAAATAATTTGGTACTGGTTACTCAAATTTGGTAATGGTTACTAAATTTTTTTTTCAGTGCGGCTGCAATGCTTAAAGAAGTCAAGCAGAATGAGTTTGCCAAGATTCACAAGGTGAATGCAGTTCAAGATAGAGCTCAAAAGAAAATTTCCGAAGATAAGTCTCAAAGCCCAGAAAGGCAACAAATGGATCCGGAAGATGTGCCTGATCAGGAAAGGCTTGAAGAGCAGACGGAGGAGGAGGAGATTTTGCCCATGGCGGATTCCCTACATTCGGAGCTCGGACTTATGAGTTTATCTCCAAAAGAATTTATTGAAGAGCAACCAAAAAGTGAAGAACTGAAATCATACTCTCTAGAGGCTAGAAGTAACTCAAGCTCTAAGTCTAGATATGAACTGAACAATCAGGATTCATACTTCAGGAAAGAAGCCAAAAAGAAACAAAAGATTCGGTCTGACAAAAAGCGACAGTTAGTCCTTGGTGACGAGGTGTTGGTGGTGGAAACTTCTAAACCAATCGAGCGTAGGCGTGCTTCTAAACCAAATGTGTTTCTAAACCAAACGTGCGTGGGACCTGGAACTGTTATACAATAACTGTCAGACACGAACTATGTTGTAAAGTTTCCTGAGAAAGACGAAAGTCATGTCCACATAAACATGCTCAAACCGTACCTTACCCAGCAGAAAACATAATTTGAAATGCTTGCAAGAATTCTAAGAAATAAACCTAGGCTTCCTCCGATACAAAACTCAAACTCTTTTGAACTGTCAGAAATTTTGGGAGGGGTTTTCTTAAATGCTCGGCTATCTAAGTCAGAAGGAAACTTCATCAAAATGCTGACGGCCTTATTCGTATTTCAGAAACATGATTTTGTAAACTATATTCTATTTCTTTTCTTCTTAACATATATAATGTATTGTAGAATTTAATTAATATAACTTATATCTACTTAGTACAGGCACTAGAGTTCAGTTAGTTGGTACTAGTAGGACATTGACCTTAAAATGTGTACTTAAGACTTTGAACGAGTGGCTGTACAGAAAACTTTCCTCTTCGAGAAAAGTTTTTCTCCGGGAAATGAGGAGTCTGTAGTGAAGTGACTTTCTCAAAAAGAGAAAACAATATCTTTCGTAATGACTGACTTTAATAATTGAACTGTAGTGAAGTGAAGAATGTATAAAATTCGTTGTTGCCTTTTCGGACTGATTGGCAGAACTTGCTGAGATTGTGACTGTTTAACATCGTTTGTCCTGGATCTTACAGAATTCTACCGTTTTGACTTGTACGTTTGTGTTTTGTCCTAAATAAAAAATGTCTCGTCCTAAGAGCAGTTCTTCAAACACAAAATAGTACACTAACATTTATTTGAAGTTATTTTTAAAAAATAATGTGTGCGTTAACCCCAAAAATACTGTAAATTTTTTTGTAGTGAATCTTTATCTTAAAATTGCTCTTTATTTTTTTTTAATTAGTTTTGATATTTTACACTTGTAGTAATTGTATCCCAGCTAAAAATTGCTGGAATTTTTCGCGGAAAAACATTTAATTTTTAATGTAAACATTTGCAGTTTTTTTTGCAAATTAGCTTAATATTTTGCGCATGTAAAACGGGTACATTTTTGTTGTGCCTTCCTGTGGACAAAATGTTTGCAAAAAAAAAATATTTCTGTGTTGGCAAAAAATCTAGCTAAGTTCAAATCGCAGATCTAGATTTTGTTAATCTGTAACTTCTAAAAATTCAGAAACGATATCAAAGCTATAATTGGCGATTCAAATTCTTTTTTCCAATTTCCATGGACGTTTTTGATTTGATTTTTCAATAAAGAAGAAAATAATGCCACCTATATAAAGAGACAATAAAATTTAAACAAAAAAAAGCAGATTTAAAAATTATTTGCTTAATATTTTAGTTTGCTCAATAGCTTTGCTCTCACCTTTTTATAGAAAATTTAAAAATAAATTAATCCTAAAGGAATTCTTAAGATATATTTTTTTTTCTAACTCACAAAATTTGCATCCAATTTATTTATTACCACCTTAGAACAATTAATTAAATCTAATTTAAATATTTTTTAAATAAAAATCATAGACAAATTGTACTCAAAATCATGAATCAAATTTATTGACTATAATCGAATCCATGGAGTGTGTAATTTTGTATGTTCTAATTATAAGATATACCATTCCTAATTTTAAAACACGCTCCAATTTGCAAGCTTCAATAGCGCAGTTGGTAGCGCGCTGAGTAGCTACACAAATATCCCCAGATCAAACCCCGTGCTCCTGCCTTCCTACTTGGGTATAAATACAACTCAACTTCCTGATAATCATTTTTATTTATCTTTGTGAGATTTACATTTCACTAGATGACGCCACCAGAAAAATTTTACTGCAGTTTATTTTTAGCTGGGTAAATCACATACTGGTCGCAGAAGTCAGTTAGTTATGTCACATACAAGTCGCAATGCGACATTGCTGCAATATTATGTTCATCACTAAATCACATACTGGTCGCAGAAGTCAGTTATGTCACATACAACTCAAAATGCGACATTGCTGTGATATCATCGATATCCATGTTACGTAGAAGATACGTATCAAAAGCGGACATTCAACTTCTATGTGACAAAAAAAGTGACTTTGAATGTGACATCACAGAGATCTTCAGTCACTTGTATGTGATATCGCTTTTTGTCACATACTCGTCACATGGCTATTGGGGTATACATAGTTACGTCGTTTGTCACTTTGGCAAGGGCAAAATTGCTTTCGACTTGTATGAACCATAGTTTTATATTTGACTTCCATGACGGTGGTATTATTTCGGCCACATGGGCGACTTGTGAAACTACCTCATTTGGCTTATTGCCGTTCTGAGAATAGTTCTTTACATCGTCGTTATTTATCGCGGATTTTAGGCAATTTAAAGAGGGCAACATTAAGAAAAATTGACAGTGAGGAATTGGACCAGAACAGTAAGAAAAGTTTTCACATACCTTGGTTGAAATCTCCCTGCGACGCGAATCTACGTGGGTATACACACTTTTCTGTTTCAAAAAGTGGGGAAAAATAAAATTTAGGAATTTTTTTTACTCTAATGAAGTGAGTTTTCCGCATGATTAATTTTTTAATATAATATTTGACGGGATTCGTATAATTTTGAAGATGTAATTGGATAGGTTGGAACGCACGTCCGTGGTCGCCAATGTTGGGACCCCGGTTAGGACGGCTAAGAATCTGACATCGTTAGATTAAAATAAATAATGCCAGTTTAAACAAAAGAATTAAATTTAATTAAGCATTAATAGTTACAAAAAGTAAGTTACAGTTAGGTAGTAATGCGCGAAGCATGGTCGCGAAGACAAGACAGCGAGCTCAGAGAAACAGAGAGGCGAGATGATCTACTGTCGTGAAAAGCCGAGGAGAAGTCTCTGCGGATGCGGTCGAACAGTCTGGAATGTTCTATCTGTCGTGTGTCGTTCCAAGGAGGGGACAAGTTGAGATGTCTCTATTTCTTTTGGGACGGTGCGTTAGTGTGTGGCGGGTATCGAGGCGGTGGCCGTGACGTGTCGCCAACCGCTTCAAAATTTTAGTGACGTCCAAAGAAAAATTATTGCAGATACTTCTTTATAAATTTTGGAGGAAAATTAATGTTGATGAGTGTACGATGGAGGCCAAGTTTTTTTGGAGGCCAAGTTTTTTTGGAGGCCAAGTTTTTTTGAATTTTTAAAGTTATTGACGTTGCAGATGATATTAATGCGATGTAGGTGATTTATAATGCAATTTCTATAGACTTTAACAGAAAGATTAGAATTCCAAGGAATCAGTCGAATAACATCAAAGTCATTACGTTTGTATAATTGTTGGTGTTGGCAGAGTTATCTGAGATCTGAATTTGTATGTCTAAGAATTGAAATGAAGAAATTGAGCTATTGGTTTTCTTAAGGAGAAGTTCTGATGGGTAATTTTTGTGCCAGAGATGAATAAAATCAGGATAATGAAAGACAATCAGGTCATCAACAAATCGGAAAGCAGTGAAGTTTAAAAGAGTGTAGTGTTTTTTTAAACCAGTTTAAAAAAATATTTGCAAGGATAGTTGAAAAGGAACTACCTTGTGGTATTCCATTAACTTGTTGGTAGATTTGTTCACCATTGTAAATAAAATTATTAAAAATGCGAAATTAATGAGTTTATTCCAATATTCCTGACTAAAATTTAATATACTATTGTAATCATTATAAAAAGCAGTGAGAACGTCTTTTAGGTAGAATAAAGGTAGGCTAGAAAATAAATCTTTGAAGTCAAAAGTGTCAACTGAGAGAATATTTTTGTTATGCAAGTTTTCTAAAACAGGTTTATTGTTGTTAATAATCCAAGTAAAGCCTTCACCGACAATAAAATTGTAAAGTTTGTTCAGCAAATTAAAAAAGATATCACCAGGTTTATTGATGTAAGTGTTGGAACTACAGGTTACAAAGCGAAAAGCTGAAGGGTTTTTGTGGAATTTTGGAGTGATGGTAACAAAGGGAAATTTAATGGAGGAGTTATTAATTTTAAAATATTTATTGAAGGCAATAATCTTTTTACATACACTTTTGTAGTCCAAATTGGAGAGTTTGTATGTGTCGGATGATTGTAGTTCATTGTCAAGAAGATACAAGTAGAAGTTTTTACAAATGAAAACAATTATTGGAGGCTTTGTCCACTGGAGTTATAATAAAATTATTTGGGATGTGTTTGACAGAATTCTATTAAATAGACTGTGTTAGACAGATTCTATTAAAACCCGCTGCACTACCAAAAAGCATTCTGAAGTAAGTATTAACTAATTCTTCTGCTATTCTGAGTTTAACTGATTTCTTAAAACTTTATCACAAAGACACCGTTAAGAAATAGCTTTGCATTCTCGCCCGATCACCGAAATCCAACAGCCTCGATTGCGGTTAGTATTTTTGAAGATGTATCACCTGGGAACACGTCTCTGCGTTCCGTTGTCATTATTTTATGTTTAATTGGAGTTAATTACAAGTTAAACATTTACGATTAAAATAATACTCTTTTTTATTTCTTCTGAGACATTATTTGAAATTTGACTCATTTAAATTTAATTATATAAAAAAGGTGGCTCTATGCGCCCGGTCCCCGGAGGTTGTTGTAAAAGCAACTTGCCCACTCGGTCATACCGTTTTGCATCTATCGCGCGCGTATTTTTCTGTGATTTTGAGTTTATTATCTTATTTGCATCACCACCCCAATATTGTTCTGTATATCTCACCGAATGCAAAGCTATTTCCTAATTATACTAATATTAGGCGAACATCTTCGAACCTCCTTCCCACCCAAAAAATGTTCGCGTTGCTTGTATTTCCTATACGTAATTATTGCAAAGTGTTATTAATTGACTGGGATGCTGCTAACTATACTATGAAACTACTATAAATAACACATTGTTTCGTGTTATGAAATAATTATACACCATTGCCATTCGAAATGAAACTGCAACAATACTTGCTACATTTACCAGACTTCATTGCACGTAAATTTTGCTAAGAATCACTGATTAATTTTTTTTAAATAATTAGTTAGTTAGTAGTAATTAAGTAGTAAGTAGTTATTGAGTAGTGAGTTATTATGAAGTTATTTATTCTTCTGATACCAATCAATTGATTAAATAATAATACCAGTTCTCGAGAAAATACCAGTTATCCAGTCCAATCAAAGAAGTTAAGCTACATCGGAATCGGTCAGTATTTGGGAACACCGCGCTCCGTTGGCATTTTGCCTTTCAATTGATATTAATTAGATTTTAACCATTTGTATTTGAAATATTATCCTTTTTCAATTCTTCTAAGACAGGATTTTATATGTGACGAAAACAATTGGTTTTCTTTTAATCAAGTAAAATAAGTGGCTCCTTCGCGCAAAGCTTTTGGGCATTCAAAGTTTTTAGAACCTCCGTAGCGTTAAAAAAGAAATATTTTATATAGATTAAAATAAATATTTTATATAGATTATATTTATTGTTATTTAAATGTTATTCTTTAAAAATCAACTCAAACGTTACGTGTTTTCACGTTGCCAAAAATCGTATTTTTAATGTTACGTTAATCTATATACATAAAAGGCAACTTCCGTTTGTTTGTATAAGACACGAGATCTAAAGAACCACGCAACAGATCCTCACGAAATTTGGCACAAAAATTCATCTCATCTCCGGAACAAAGATATGCTAAGAATTTTTCGAATCAGACCATTCCTTATATCGTTTTTGAACGTTTTTATTCTAATTTTCTGAAAAAACTACACCACTTTGGCTAAAATCCGATCTTTTTTTTACTTTCATGATGCCATCGGCTGAAAAAATTAAATAAAACTTATAACGAAAACATTTAAAATTAAAAATGTTTATTTTATTCTGTTGCCATTACCTTCAGAAACTATAATTGACATGTTCCAAGTGACGTAATTCCGCCAGTCTCCATTCCCGGATTTTATTGTGGGTTTATTTGAAGATTTTTTCATTGATTTTTCTGTTGACTGCATGTATGCATATTTAAGCAATAAATGTATAGTTAAGCTATTACTGAACTATGATGGTTAATAAAGGCCATCGCACTAGAGCTGCATATTAGTGTAAAACCTCGCCAAATGGGCAATTTCTTTTATAAATAATTTATAATCTGGTCGGTTGTTCAAAGGTCATTGTGTTAGAGCTGTATAATGGGTGTGTTTGTAGCTATATCTATTGTGTAGTAGCTCTATCTACAAAAATCGTATGTTTTAGTATCTTTATCACAGTTAAGAAAAATACAAAGAAGTATCAAAAGGCCAAACACTTTCGCTCCAACATTTGGAAATACAATTCCGCTTTTATGATGACATCCTTTGGTGCAGACAAGAACCTGACAAACAGAGGATTCTTCACCACATTCAAAATCCAGGGCCAGGTCTACCACCGCATGGGAAGTCTACTACCACTACCGGATGAAGAGCCCAAGTACGTCCAGGTGTACTTCATGGGTGGCGACCAGAAGATCGATCAGCGCTGCAGAATCAATCAGGGTGTGGATCGCCTCATCATACAAGAGCTCCAAGCCATGCTCCATGAGACTCATCCATACGTACAAAGCTTCAAATCAGCCCTAGAGCAGATGGTCTTGCCAGAACACCGGATGGTCATCAGAGCTGACAGAACACCTGTTGGGGAACATGCCCGTCGCTTCAATGCTCCAGTCACAAATGAAGTGGTCATTATCATGGTCGGCGATGAGCATGCCACAGGCTCACGCGACATTGTCCTGAAGCAAAGAGACAACATGCTCATCACCATCAAGGAGACTCACCGGTCCTACGACAGCCTCCAGTATCCACTCCTGTTTCCACGAGGTGAAGATGGCTATATTTTGCCCTTTACCAAGTGAAGCCTAGCACTGGAGAGCAGACAGGAAAAAAAATAAGCTGCAAGGACTTCTATGCCTACAGACTAATGGTTAGAGAAGGTCATTTCAACCAGCTGCTACGGTTCAAGGAGGTTACCAGTCAGCTGATGGTTGACATGTATGCCAAAATCGAGACTGAGCGGCTACTCTATATCCGTTTAAACCAGAAAACACTAAGAGCTGATCAGTACCGTGGTCTTCAAGATGCAATGACTACCGATGGGAATGCGAGCAACATAGGCCAGCAGGTCATCCTGCCCTCCGTTTCACTGGTTCTCCACGATATATGAACCAGCGCACTCAGGATGCCATGGCATATGAGAAGAAGTTCGGTCGCCCCGACCTCTTCATTACATTCACCTGTAACCCCAAGTGGGAGGACATTCAGCCGAACTTGTTTGATGGCCAGAAACCAAATGATCGCCATGATATTGTGGCCCGGATTGTCCACCTGAAACAGAAAAAGCTTCTTTGGCTGCTAAAGGATGGCAAAATCTTCGGCGAGCTGCAAGCCTGGATGTACACCATAGAGTGTCAGAAGCGTGGCCTGCCTCATTCCCATACTCTGATATGGTGCAAGTCCAAACTCCAGCCCTAGGATATCGACAACATCATTTGCGCTGAGCTGCCTGATCCCGCAGAAGACCCTGATCTGTACAATACTGTTAAAACCCAGATGGTTCATGGTGCATGTGGGAGTCTGAATCGACAGTCGCCTTGCATGGAAGAAGGCAAGTGCTCGAAGCGCTTCCCCAAGCAGCTTTTAAAAGAAACTCAAACCGACCGAGACGGATATCCACTATACAGAAGACGGAAACCAGAAGACGTTGGCCACACTGCTCTTCTCAAGGTCCAAGGTCGAGAGGTGGAGATCGACAACCGCTGGATCATCCCTTATAACAAGCTGCTCTCCAAGACATTTAGAGCTCATATCAACGTAGAAAGCTGTCAATCAGTCAAAAGCATCAAGTACATTTGCAAATATGTGAACAAAGGATCCGACATGGCAGTCTTCGGAGTGGAGCAAGAGGGTGACCAGCGGCGAGTACGAAATCCACCGCTTCCAGGTGGGACGCTACATATCATCGAATGAGGCCATCTGGCGTATATTGGGTTTCGACATCCATGAACGTCATCCGAGTGTGATCAACCTCGCTGTCCACTTGGAAAATGGTCAGCGAGTGTTTTTCAATGAAGAAAATGCAGAAAGGGTATTGCGACAATACCCGGAGTCCACCCTCACAGCTTTCTTTAAGCTGTGTCGGAATGACTCTTTTGCAAGGACCCTGCTTTATGCAGACGTGCCAAGTTTTTACACCTGGACTAACAAGACATGGATGAGGCGCAAGAGAGAGGTCGGGCTGGAAGGCAGGGAGGAAGATGCTGTCTTCAAGTCTGATGCCATCGGCCGGGTTTACATCCGTGCACCCCAACCAGCAGGAATGCTTCTATTTACGCCTGCTTGCTACACACTGTGCCCGGACCATGTAGCTTCGAAGACCTTCGAACTTTTGAAGGGGAGGTTTGTGGTACCTACAGAGAGGCCTGTGCCAAGCACGGTCTCTTAGAGGATGACGATCTCTGGGACAAGACCCTGGAGGAGGCTGCCCACTCAAGAGCACCAAAGCAACTGCGCCAGCTCTTTGCCATCATGCTGATGACCTGCGGCTTGGCCGAGCCTCTCAAATTATGGGAAAAACACAGGAACAGCATGGCTGAGGATATCTTCCACACAGTTCAAAGACAGCACCCTGATGAAGATATTCCTTACAATGGTGTCATCTTTAATGGAGCTCTCCTTGAGCTTCATAAGCTCATTCAATCAATGGGATGAGAAAGAGTCGTTGCCTATGGTTTGCCTACGCCAAAGGGCAGCGAAAATGATCTTGCTCTCGAATATCAGCGCGAGACAAGCTACAATACAGAAGAGATGGCTGCGCATGTAAGAGAAAATGAACCGCTTCTTACAGAGGATCAGAATCTTGCATACAACGACATCATCTCCAGCATTGAACAGGGTGCAGGAGGTCTCTTCTTTATCGATGGCATCTTCTTTATCGGTACTGGCAAGACATTCGTAATAAACTTGCTTCTGGCCAAGCTCAGGCAGCACAAGAAGATCGCCTTGGCAGTGGCCTCAAGTGGGATAGCAGCAACCTTACTGGATGGGGGTAGAACTGCCCACTCTGCATTCAAGCTGCCCCTAAACCTGATGAAGCAAGAAACTCCCACTTGCAACATTAGTCGTGGCTCCATCAAGGTCAGGATGCTCTTGGAGTGCCATCTCATTATATGGGATGAAGCTACGATGAGCCACAAGGGGGCTTTTGAAGCTCTGGACCGCCTCTTACAAGACCTGAGGACGCAACAACATGCTAATGGGAGGTACTGCAGTCTTGCTGTCTGGTGACTTTCGACAGACTTTGCCCGTCATTCCCCAAAAGCACGAGAGCCGACCATACAACGCCTGTATTAAGACATCACACCTGTGGCCAAGCGTTAAACGCTTTAGCCTGAAGACCAACATGAGGGCCCAGCGCAGTGACGACCAAAGGGCAGCCATATTTGCCCAGCAGCTTCTAGAGGTAGGGAATGGCACCTTATCAGCAGATCAAAATGGAAGAGTCACTCTCCCTTTTGGTCATGTGGTACAAGACATGTCTCAACTGGCAGAAAAGGTCTTCCCTAACCTACACCTACATTATCAAGACCGCAGCTGACTAAGTGAAAGAGCCATTCTTGCTCCCAAGAACGTGGCAGTTGACAGCATTAACACCAAGCTTTTGGCCCAACTTCCAGGAGAGACATGCATCTACAAATCTATCGACACCGTGCCGGACGAAGACGAGGTGGTCAACTATCTTGTGGAGTTCCTCAACAGCTTGGATCCTCCAGGATTTCCTCCTCATAAATTAGAGCTAAAAGTAGGAGCTCCAATCATACTCCTGCGGAACTTAGATCCACCCAAGCTTTGTAACAGCACAAGGCTGACAATCAAGAAGCTGATGCCAAGGGTGCTGGAGGCTACCGTGATGATGGGATCAGCTAAGGGAGAGGACGTGTTTATTCCCAGGATACCCCTCATCCCTTCCGACGCACCCATACCTTTCAAGCGCCTCCAATTCCCAATCAAGCCAAGTTTTGCCATGTCCATCAACAAGGCCCAAGGGCAGTCCCTCAAGGTGGTCGGCCTGCAACTGGCAGAACATGTCTTTTCTCAGGGCAATTGTATGTCGGTTGCTCCAGAGTGGGGAATCAAGAAAAACTTTTTACTCTTTCACCAGATTCCAAACCGAAAAACGTTGTGTTTACGGAGGCACTTAAAAATTGTCTAATATTATATAAATTAATTGAATTATTATTGTATTTATTTTTATTGATATATCAGTGTACATATATGCATTGAATTTTTATTATATTAACTTTCATTAAATTATTATTGTACATATATGCATTGCATTATTATTGTATTCATTTTCTTTGAATTATTATTGTATTTATTTTTCAAAATTTATTCAATTATTATTGTATTTATTTTCATTCATATTTCATCAATTATTATTGTATTTATTTTCATTCAATTATTGTACATATCTGCATTGATTTAGTACTGTATACATTTGCATTGAATTCTTAATTTTTCAGCATTTGTATTGAATTATGGTAGAAATTTTTACTGCTTATATTGTATTTATATCTACAAAGTGTCCAGTGTAAGAAAGTTACTTAATTTATTATAGAACTCCCTTGAATTGCGTTAAAATAAATGTTTGAGACCCTTTTAAGATTTAGCTGTTTTTCCATTTTTAAGTCTTACTGATTATTTTTTACTTAAATATGTATTCTTTTTAATTTGAGCTTCTTATCAAAGGTATTTTTGAAATTAATATTAATCATTACTATATCCTAGTTGGGTAATTAAATGGAAAAATACTGGGTAATCTTCATATCTTATGTAACTAAAATGAAAGAAAAAAATAGTTAAATTGACTGTTAAATTATTTTTCCACCTCTACCCGTGCAACGTCGGGTATAACAGCTAGTTTGCAATATAAAATATCTAAGCTACAATAGTTCAATGCTTCGGGACAGTTTTTTAATGTCATATGAAAAAATGACCAAATAATGTATTGTTTTGAGAATCAAAAGAGTATTTCAACATTGACTTGTTTGTACACATTTACCATTGTAATTTATGGGATAAATGAAAATTGGTGATTGTCCTTAATTCAGATTTCATACACGACACACGTAATTACACCATTCGTTTATTATTTAAATAAAGATACAAAGAATATCGTGTTTTCGTAAATTTCATGGAAGAAATTAAGTATTTATTTCTCATTGAGGATAACAAGATAGTTAAGAATGAAAATCTTTAAAATACGAGGATAGTGGTTTGATATTTAAATATTGTCGCTTAATACACGCACAAGACTTATATAAACAGATCTTCTTTTTTTAAAATATATTTTCAGTTGCAACGGATTGAAAAAACAAAATTTTAATTAAGGGAATATGTTTAAATATTTCGTAATGTATTTTTTCAAATAATTATTTTTTAACTTAAGTATTTTTGTACATAAATCATCAACAATTTTATTAAAATTTGATTACATTCAGTAAAATAACATGTATAAATAAAAGCTAAAAATAAATATACTTACAGAAAATAAAAATTCACCACTTCCGTAAGAAGGTCAAGGCAGGTAACTATACAAAATTATAAAAAATCACCGGGTTTAAATATTTGTCGCATTACGTATTAGTGTTACATATTACGAATGCAACTCTTATAACAAATATCAATTGGCAGTATAAAATACTATATTTGGTAGGTAATCAGAACCATAAATACACGTGTAGATGAATAAATGTATCTACAGATAAATAGTATTTAAAATGCTAAAGCCAAGCTCTCAACTTCTGGCTTATAACGTGATAGTAAGGAGTCTACGTAGACAGAGGAATGGCGCACAGTGATACTGACAGCTGATTGGTTTTAGATTAAAGAGATCAGACTACATTTCTTCGGGTCGCTCTACAAGATTTAGAAATACACAGTTCAACGGATTTTTGAAGTAAAACATCAGAAAATAAGAAGCTAGACTATACATATGTTTTTCTAAAAAGGACAAAAAATCGAATAGTTTTTTAGTTCTTCATATGCAACAAAAATTCCTTGTAGCACAATAAATCGTTCTATTACCTGTCGATGTCAACTGAATATAGCAATATAATAATAATCTCGGATATATTTCCGAGAACTCAATTAAGTAGATTGGCAAGAAAATATGCAGTCCGAAAATATGCTTTTTGATTAAGTTAATCTAAATAAACAAAATATAAGATTATTACAGACCATTGTACTGAACATTTCTTATAAATTAAGCTACACGAAATACGAATTTTAAAAACTTAAAGTTTACGTTTTTAATATTTGGTAAGAAAGGTGTTATTGATATTCACAAATAAGTTTTGATAATGGCTAAGTGGGACAGTGTATGTGGTACAATGAAATTTTCTGGTAGGTACAGCTGGGGAAAACACGATCCACCCCTCGTTACTCAACTGCTATTGATCAGGGACTTCTGTGGAAGATGTCAAGTTTCAGGAAACAGCGTAAGAAATGAAGAACTTGCAACAAAAATTGTATAAGGGGTCGTCTGCATATTAAAATGAGTATCAACTTTAAAATTTCCAATAGCAACACCCAATTGTTTTTATATAAAAATGTTTATCATCTTCAAAATAACCCAGATCCAAAATTCATTAATTTGCATTATTTGTTGAGATATAAGCATTCAAAGTTGAACGGCCATAATGTTAAAAAATTTTCACAAACTTTTATTCATACCTCCACAAATAAAATGAATTAAACAAAGAATTGTTTTTCATTATATACTTCTTAATCTTCCAAAAACAAATCACACAAGTTTTTTCATCAATTTTTCATTTTTAATATTTTTTTATTTAAATTTAAATAAGAAAAAATAAAACATGAATAGCAACCCCAATTTTTTTTTTTACATAAATCGATATAGTAGATCAAGTAGAACCAAAATCCCGATTTTTTTAAAAATTAAACAACAATTATTTGCCGAGTTATTGTAAAAAAACTGAAAAAAAAACGAATTTTAGGGACCGTGTAAATAATTATTTGGCAAATTTGATCCTAACTTGCATTATCGTTTGGTGGTTGAAAAGAGTTTATTGGTAAATGTTTATTCAAATTATTGATGCCTGTCAAATGTATAAAAATCTTTTCTTGTTTCAAGTGCATACAATGTATTTTATTTGTATAACTAGCTGTTATATCCGACGTTGCACAGGTAGAGGTGGAAAAATAATTTAACAGTCAATTGAACTATTTTTTTTCTTTCATTTTAGTTACATAAGATATGAAGATTACCCAGTAATTTTCCATTTAATTACCCAACTTGGATATAGTAATGATTAATATTAATTTCAAAAATACCTTTGATACGAAGCTCAAATTAAAAATAATACACATTTAAGTAAAAAATAATCAGTAAGAATTAAAAATGGAAAAACATCTAAATCTTTAAATGGTCTCAAACATTTATTTTAAAAAAAGCACTCATAAATGTCATCATAATTCCTTCATAAATACATAAAACCTTTTAGCTCATTTGGCGCGTTTTGGGAAATAATTTGGCGAGAAAATAGATATAGCTATAAACACACCCATTATACAGCTCTAACACAATGACCTTCGTACAACCGACCAGCTTATAAATTATAAAAGAAATTGCCCATTTGGCGAGTTTTAGTTTATAATTTGGCGAGTTTGGCAACGTATTTGACGAAAAAATATATACATAAAACACTAATATGCAGCTCTAGTGCGATGGCCTTTATTAACTATCATAGTTCAGTAATAGCTTAACTATACATTTATTGCTTAAATATGCATACATGCAGTCAACAGAAAAACCAATGAAAAAATCATCAAATAAACCCACAATAAAATCCGGGAATGGAGACTGGCGGAATTACGTCACTTGAAACATGTCAATTATTTTTCAAATAATGAAATTTGTTTCTGAAGGTAATGGCAACAGAATAAAATAAACATTTTCAATTTTAAATGTTTTCGTTAAAAGTTTTATTTAATTTTTTCAGCCGATGGCATCAGGAAAGTAAAAAAAGATCGGATTTGAGCCAAAGTGGTGTAGTTTTTTCAGAAAATTCGTATAAAAACGTTCAAAAACGATAGAAGGAATAGTCTGATTCAAAAAATTCTTAGCCTATGTTTGTTCCGGAGATGAGATGAATTTTTGTGCTAAATTTCGTGACGATCTGTTGCGTGGTTCTTTAGATCTGGTGTCTTATACAAACAAACAAACGGAAGTTGGCTTTTATGTATATAGATTAACATTTAATTATATCGATTACTATGTTTTAAAATGTATGTTATTTGCAATACAATTTCAAAAAGTGTGTTTAATATTAAAAATTAAATTCCCTATTATATTATCGGAATACGGTTTTTAGTATATTTCATTGTTGCCACATTGATTATTTAAAATGATTAGTGCAAACTGCCTTGGTTAAAATCATTGCCAAATCATTCTGCGTAATTTTATTTCGCTTTCCTTAAATATCGTGTTAAGGTCGTAACCCTCGTTTTGTAACACGTGGTTTATGTTACTGATAAAGTGCGCCGAATTTGAAACAAACTTTTTGTAGCAATATGAATGAAACAAAAACTTGCATAAAAATGTAAAACATAAATGTAATAATCATGTTTGTCCATCTGCTTGTAACTAATCGCATTTGAAAATCTGTCCGTTATAAAAAACCGTATATGTGACTTAATTTAAAATTAAAACTTTTCCTCTTTAAGCCTTTAATTTATTTCTGAATTTTAAAATCCAAAATTTAAAAAAAAAAAATCCAAAAAAATTACAATATTAGTGAAGAAGGTTAAATTCTAGCATCCGTCTGCGAGATTACATTTTGAAAAGACACAACTAAATATTACCTTTTTCATTTTGGAGATTTCCCCCTAAACGAGTTCAAAATTAATGCTTTAATATCTCAATAAATAATGCAAACTAATGAATTTTCATTTCGATCTGGGTTATTTTGAAGATGATAAACATTATTATATAAAAACAATTGGGTGTTGCTATTGGAAATTTCAAAGTTGATACTTATTTTAATATGGAGACGACCCCTTATACAATTTTTGTTCCTAGTTCTCAATTCCTAAAAATTGATTGCTATTTCCTGAAAAATTGCTATTTCCTGAAAATTGACACCTTCCACAAAATTCCTTAAACAATAGCTGCCGAGTAACGAGGGGTAGATCGATTTTTTCCCCAGCTGTACTCTGCTATGTAGAACTGACAAGTGGTTTTATTATGGTGGACTTCTTTTCAAATAAGAATATATAGATAACACATGCTGTGGTGATTTTATCAAAATTTTCCACCTTTCTTTTTAACAATATTTAGATTCCATTGTTGATCTCATAAAATTGATTTGAAAGAAATACTATGCATAATCTAAATTTATTGAGGGAGAATTTTAATTTTACTTATTCATGTTAAGCCATAAAATAAAGAAGTTAACCTAAAAATTTAATGATCAAAGTGTTTTTATTTAATTTAAGGGTACAATGGAGTTAAAAAATCTTTTTTTTTTAATTTTACAGTTAGAAGTCCCATTTTTTATCAACAGTACAAGATATTAAGTAAGAATTAAAATATAAATAATTTTGAAAAAATATTAATAATCTTTAAAGATATTTAATTTGTATGTGTCAAATTTTAATTTTTTGAAAAATGCCGCCTGTGTCTTAGTTTTTTTTTTTAAATAAATATTTTTGACCAGTTTTATGTAATTTGAATGTATTTCATTGAAAATTGGATACATTAACAATCATATAAAGTTTATTTTTGAGTAAAATTATGTCGAAATACCATTTTTCAAAAAACATTTTTTAAAATTAATTTAAATAAATCTTATAAAAAAAATATTAAATAAATAAATACAAAAATATTAAATAAATCTTCAGTATCATATCCAATTTTTAATGTGACATACATGAGGAAGTCATAATTGTAATATCTAAGAAATTAATTAAAAATTGATGCACAGGAACATTAAAAATTGATGCACAGGGGAACATTTCGAAATTTACAAAACAACCACTTTTTAGTCTTGGAGAAAATGGCATTTTTATGATTCTAATGAAAATTAGTTTATTGACACAAAAAAATATGCAATTATGGCGTGGTCTAAATCATTGTTATTTATAGTGTTTGTTGTTCAGCAACAATTATATAAATAATAATTATATAAAATAAATTAGTTATAAACAAAACAAAAAGGTTTCAAAACCAAAAAAAAAAAAAAAAAACATAGTTGGGCAGATAAAAGTTTTAGAATATGTAATGTATTCTTACCAAATTATTCATATATTTAATGCAAATGAAAAAAAAAACTACAGTAGACTCTTGACAGACTGACTTTTTATCAGAGCAAAAAATCTATTAGCTTAATTAACAATTAAACCTAATTAACAATTAAAATTTGATGACTGAAAATAGGTCACTATATTGTGGCAATTGATTTAAAATTTGTTATCAGAACTATTAACTCCTACAAAATACAAAAAACTTTGTAGACATAATTTTTTCGTAAAAATGAAGCTTTTTCACAAGGACATAATGAGATAATCACTTGCACCATTTACTGAAGTTGTTAAGTAATCAGAGTTTTGATTTGCAATTACATTACTACTGGCGGCTTCCGAACTAATTGCATCCACTAGAATACAAAAAATGTACATCTCGAAAACAAAATCTAAACAACGAGAAACCAAAAAACTAAGCAAAAAGCATTAAAAATATTGTTAAAATAAAACACGTTCGTATTACGAAAGTAAAAAAAACAAACACGAATGTTGTGGTTGAAGTAGGGGTATATTTGACCTAATCTAACTTGTCAATAAATGAATGTGTGGCTGAAAGCTAGCAGACGAATTCGGAAAAATCTGAAACTACTACGTCTTGAGCCAGACTGCTCAATTCTAGATGGCCCTGCTTGAGCAGACGCTTTGTATGTAAAATGGGCGTGAATGTGCGACCCTTGATACTAAAAATAACCATAACTCACTTAAAAATTAACGGAATTTAATTCTGTTTTCAGATTATTGTATCTGAGTTTCTAAAATATTATTTAGTCTAAAAATAAAAAGAGAACATTTTTAGCTATTTTGACGGATTTGAAGGTCCATTTTACCCTTAATACCTTAACTGCAAAGTCCTGTTTCAAGATTTTCCGTGAAACAGTAATATTTGACTATCCCATTTACAATAGGTAAGCTATCTACTCCCAATACGTCTTGTAAGATTAAAACAGCTTAGTTTGTAATATTTTTGAATCCATGTAAGAATAGAAAACAAGTAGGATAGTAAAAGTAACTGTCTTTTACCTCCTTTTTTCATAATAATGCAACACCTCACAAAACAATTACCTCTATATTGTGATATATTTACATTAATATTTTAACACGCCATACTGTGTCAATCTATTCGAAATTCTTACTATAGTTCACTTTTTTCTAAATGTCAAATTTATTATATTTAGTTAGCGTTATATTTAGTCACATTAGATCATTTCTTCAAAAACAAAAAAAAATTGCATAACTTATTGAAAATAAAGTAAATAATAAGTATACGTGGTTCAAATATGAACACAAACAAAAATGAGTGTTTTAAATTATAGTATAATATTATAATAGTAAACGTAATGTGTGTCAGTTATTACTCATTTTATTTCATTTCAACCGAGATTTTAATATCAATATAATATGTTTTACAATGAGAATGCGTTGGATTTGCTATTTAAAAGAGAATATTTATATTAAAATTATATTTTTCAACAATAAAATCATATGCTACAATTTACATTCATCAAGAGGACACAATAGTCCATTTTTCCTTTGAAGTTGAGAGTGACATAATTATTTTTTTAAATAGGTGTAAAATCGTCTGAAACAGGGATTTTATTTAAAAACGATGGAACCTCTCTTCAACTTTGGATTTGTTTTCAGTGATTTTTTTTTTCAATTAGAATTGATTTATTCTTAATAACTTAAGTGACTGAATTTATAAAGTGAAGCATATTTTCTAAAAATAGTGGTAAACACACGAATTTCATAAGAAAATACAATACTTTTTATTCTATTAACCCTTAATCTACCATCGATACGTATAAGTACTACTCAAAAACCCGCTTCGCTCTTCATTGTACAATATACAGAAAATGGGAAAAGAAGGAACTTTTTGATTGACGTGTTCGGTTTTAGCACATTAAAGTCAATGAGGGTAAAGTAAGTTCCTCCCAAAACTTTCACTTTAGTTATCCTGCGCCAACTCGTAATGTCCCGACGTACTTTTAAGTACACAAATTATAAGGCCGCTGTTTTACTTGTCATTGTTCCGCGTGAGAGGAAATAGATTACAGTGGGCTTTTATTAATGCAGTATGCGGTTTCAACACATTAAAGACTGAAAATGTAAAACATATTCATTTAACAAATGTCATTGATAGTCACTGTAATGTAGTAATTATAATTAGAAAGGAGAAAAAAAGAAACAAAATTCGGAACATAAAGTGAATTTTATGCCAAATTGTGTTTTACCCTTTTATATTCTAATTAATTGCAATAGCTAACATAAAATATTTAAAGATAAATAATTGAAATTAAAACTTAATCATAACGGTTAAAATGTGTGCTTAATGGGTTAATAAAGAACATTAAATATTTTCAATCGTACATTCATAATTCTATTCAATATTCTCCAAGTATGTTTAAAAAAATATCATTTACCGTTAACATTTGCATTAGCATTTTAAGTACGCGAAATGTGTGTGTCGAAATAATATAAACTGGGTAAAGTCAGTTCAAAGAATTAAATGTTAGTGGAACATACGTGGGATGTTAAAATAATGTTAATTTTTATTTTTAAAATTTATTTTTCCATTCTTTTTTAAACTTTGGGTAAATGTACCAGAACTTTTGAATTGTATTTTATGACAGCAAAAAAAAATTGATACGTTTATTGATTTTGAGGTACTGCGTCGGATTTTGTCAGTAATTTAGTATAATCAAAAACTTTCTTTAAGAACTTACTTAGAATTCTGGTTATTAAATTTTAGAAATAAGAAAAACACACATAGGAAAATCAAAATATTTTATTTATTTTTTCTTTTAAAAGTATAAACTATAGACCAATAGACTTTTTCCAAGAAAGATATTTTGGGAAATAAGCAATTATCATTAGCCAAACTTGGGTAGTGATGTAGGCAACTTCTTTCCACATTTACCTTTTACTTTTGCTTCGGTAAGGAGCTCTAGTAATTGGGCCTATAAATGAAAATGATAAATACGAATAATAAATTATTACTCAATGCCACTCGAGTTAAATTAACTTATCTGCACGTTTTTATATTGTTTATTTCGTGTAATATTCGAATAATCTCTTTTCAATATACTGTAATTTAATTTACATCCTGCTAATATTCAATTACATCATACGAATATTCAATTTGAAATATACGAATATTTTATTTGCATAATACGATTATATGTAATCAGAAATATAGGAATATTCAGTAAAAAAGAATTTGAAATTTGAAAGATTCAAATATTCAATTTGCCAGACTCGAATATTCAGTATGCTATTTACGAGAACATGCAATTAAAATATTTAATTATTCCACTTACAATATTTAATTTTGGATATATTCAAATGAATAATTTAATTTTTTTTAAACTTTCTTCTAAATTTTATTTTTAATTTACGATAACTTAGGGACATGTACATTTCCAATGCGAGTAAACTACCTACGAACACTGAATGTAACACATTTTGTTTATGTTATGACGTCATTGAATATATATATATATTTTATAATAACTACTAAAAATGTATTGCTTTTCACACATAGTTTGTTTCGTTTTAATTAACCCCATACATTTGTTGAGCTTTTAGTAATATTATTCACTGCAAATCGTTCAAAACTAATATTTAAAGAGTAAAAACTAGAAATAATATTAAATGATTCTAAAACTAGAAATGATATGCTGGCAGAATAAAACTTTTAATTATTCATATGATTAAATACATTATTTTAAAGAATATGATTTACTTTGAAAAAAAATATTTGTTTAATTATTTTCTCCATTAACAATTTCGTAAAGAAAACCCAAGCAAAAAAAAATGGTGTACATTTTATTGTTTTACATTTCAAATAAATTAGAAGGTTAAGAAATAACAGATGATATGCCTTTTTCTTAAAAATATAATAGAAAATCTATAATTATTGTTGGAAATTCAAATATTTTATGTGACTGAGATCATAGTATATATTAATTCATATAAATCGATATATTATAAAACAAGGAATTGAAAATTTCAAGTGATTTCGTTATACTTACAGATGCTTTTCCAGCTGCATCGCATTCTACTAAGTCACTTGGATCTTTACTTTCACACCAATTCTATGAAGATTTCAATAAAAATGTATTAAAATAAAAATTTTATACGGAACACACACACACACACAATTGAAGAGATCATAGGAAGAACGTGCTAAGTAACAAAAAGTTGAAAATGAGAAAATGAGCTTTAAGGGGGGGGGTTTCGTTTGCACTCAGATCTGTTAAAAACGGAACTTGCAAAATGTAAAAAATGTACTAATTTTTATGAAAAAGTTTAAGAACAGTGGAAAGTTTTATCGTTAAAGAAGTTAGTTATATAATCATTAACACAAAAATCTCATTTTTTTCAAAAATGTCACTTAGCTTGTTCTTCCACTAAACTTTTTAATTATGCTTCAAAATGATAGTTAGTGTTACATGTTTATTGCTATGCTTTTGCTATGCCAGGTCTATTACTAAACGTTGTGAGAATTAAAAATAAATTTCTATAATTTCGATGGTAACAAATGCAAAGTTGCAGTTCCGAAACTTTAAAAAGCAAAGGAAATTTCTAAAGTCACGATTTACAGTTTTAATAAAATAAGATAAGCAAGGATCTATAAATATTTCTAAAACTTTCAGGTAAAATACCGGAAAAATAACAGTAAAATACCAGAAAATAAACAGTAAAATATATTAACTCTATGAATGATGAGCATGCTTTTCAGTGGATGAAATTAGTAAATCTTCAGAAGTGTGTGAAATTTAAATTTTATATTAAAAATCAATTTTTAAAAAATCGATATTCCGATGTTGTAGTAATTCTCTATGAAAATGGAGCACTACATAAGTGTGGAATAATAAATAAAATTATATATAAAGTGTTGAAACTAATATTTTTTTAAACTTTTAGTGGCAATGCATACAGGTTTGTAATAGTCTATCAAATATTGATTACAAAAAATGTCTGAAAAATTATTGTAATTCATTAATATTTCAAGGCCTATGAGTTAATAAATTAATCATGTATGATAAAAAACACATTTTTAGGTTTTATATTTCCTAATTGAAGTGACTAAATTAAACAATTCAAAATTTTAGGTTAATGACCTAAGGGGTAAAAAAGCCTCCGGACTTAGTTACAATACTCGTATTGTATCTTGTACTTTAACGATCTTTTATTTTCCCACAAAAATTATAAATTTATTATATGAAATAGTTCCAAATAGACTTTATAACTCTAGAGATACCTGTCTGAAAGTTATCGAAATTTTGATGTTTACAAATAGTTACGTGCATGAAATTGTCCAAAAATACTTGTATTTATTTAACTAAAAAATAACTGTTTAAACATGCATAAAAGATTAAATGCAACGATTAAAGAAAAACTGCTTACAAAATGTACTAGAAATGGATTCCATCTGCTTCAGCTGAAACGCGTCATTGAAGACGATACTTTTTCCAGGTATGGTTAGAATGCTGCTATTGGTAACAAGGGCAATTATACTGCCTTTCACTATCCAGTTGCATTTGAATATTTAATCAAATAAAAAAAAAATGCTGAAAAAGTTATATTGTGACGAGTCATAGATATAGAATGCAGTGTATCCTACGCGGTGTACCTTGGGCGCATTGTGATTTGTAAAATTTAATTGCTAAATGGATAAAGAATAATTAACGGCGAATGCGACCGAATGACCGCGGATCTCCAAATCTACTGTCATTCGGGCTCATTCGCCCTTATTCATACGCCAAAATCACTGGAATTTTGTGTTCAATTGAATACTTTTTTTGGCACTTGCTAATCACAAAATAAAGTCATCAAGTGTTTGAGGATAAATCCACTCAATTCATATCCAACTAAGAAAATGTTCCGCAATCAAGAAGCGACAAGTTTTGGGGACCGATAATGAAAAGCTGATATTCCAATTGGGAAACAAGGCGCCCGAAAAAGGTGTAACATTTCAATATGTTTTATTTCCTTCTTTTAGTATACAAAAAATAACCGTTCAAAAGATCATGAAGATGACATTAAGAAATCTTTGTTAAAAAGTACTGAAATATTTAAATTCATTGATTCAAAATGTTAAAAAAAAACACATAAGCTATTGAAACTGGTTGGTTGGTTGGTTGGTAGACATATATATTCAGGTTTGTGTGCTTGGTCAGCGACCCGCTTATAAACCTTCGTCAAGTAAGACAGACACAACAGACAACACACACACATAAGTGGATCCATTTAATTTTTAGAGACAGAGGCCAACTAGAGGATCCCCAGAATTGGCTTGTCACCCCCAGAGGTATTGATTTGGTATGGGAACTTAGAGGACGTACTCTGCATATACTCGGTAGGTCTTCAGTGTTACCAGGACTCGATCGCAGGACCTTCCGATCCCGAGACCGAGACGCTGACCACTAGGCTCACTACGGCCCTCTATTGAAACGGTAAGGTAAGGTAATCGTTTCCGGCTGCCTATTCTCTATTGAAACTATTTTTTGGTAATTTAATCGTTTCCAGCTCTCTATTTCTAGCCTCCTTTAGGAATTTTAACACAGTCAATTACGTCTCGTAATTTGGAACCCTGGTCACGTGATGAACCATTTTTTTCTGCATTTTGTTGCAAGTTTCATCTTCAGCAATAACAATTTTTTTTATAAATGTAACTATTAAATTTGTCTTATTCTTATTGTGGACGCGCTTAATCTTTTACGATGAATGATTTGTATCATATAGGAATAATTCATTAATTTTGAAATATTAACTTATGTGAAAGTATTGCATAAGCAATACTTAAAATTGCAAATATCATCATAAGAAAACAGTCAGTAAAATTCACACAAAATATAACTGTATGCCATAAAATACAAAAATATAATAATACAAGTATATTTTAAATTCAAATGCTTAAGTCTTTTTAAAGAAATTATTATTTTTTAAACCAGTACTTACAGACCACCATGTTACAAATTCGTGAATAAATTCGGTGAAAATATTTTTCTGGAAAAAAGGACAAAGCATGATAATAGTAGTATTTTAAATTCTATAAGTTAGTGCAAACTATTGAATAACAATTATCGAAGTGGAAAAACCGATTTTGTCTAGACTCTAAACTCTTTAGAAATTCTCTCTAGCTATCACTATGTTTACGTTTATCACAATTACACAGACAGTTTTACAGTGCAGGTCTGATATGTTTCTCTCAAACTTAGTAACTGGATTTTGATTATCTTGTTGTAATTTTTGTAAGGTATTGAAGAAACACATTAATCATAAATAAAGTTTTTCATAAACAAAAATTAGTGAAAGTTTAATGGATTTTATGGTTGCAGTCAGGAAAGATTAAAATGCTATGCAAGATACTTATTCACTAGTAATTTGTGATTGAAGTTTAGTTTCTTATTTGTGCCAATTTTTAATTCAAAAATAATTTAAGCATGATTTATTTGTTATGACCATATTATCACGAGCGTTGGGGCTTTAGCGGGTTAAGGGTTTATCGTATTAACTATTTTTATAAATCCCATTAATTTGCGGACTAAAATATCGCGTCGACTAAAATGAGTGGATTTAGTGGATTTTAGGTGTTTGAGATGGTAGAATTGTATGTATTGTATTCACTACGTACTTATCCATAATTTGTATAAGTATGTTTTACTTATGGGGCGTTTAACGTACGTATGTATGTCATGTATTTTATGTTTGATGTCACGGTTGTTTGTGGTTTAAGGTTTATTTTGAACTTATTTTTATAAATATTTAAATTTTAGATTTGAAAGCATTGTATTTTCAAAGTATTTATTAATTAAAAATATTTTTTCTATATAATTTTTAGTTATGGGGTTAAAGGTATATGGGATTAAATTACTATTGTGTTTTGTAAATTTAGATTACGTTATAAAAATTGAACGTTTTCTAAATGTGGTTATTATTGCAACGAGAATACATTTGGTTGATTTTTTCAAAATTCATGAGGAGATTGTCTAAGAACTATTTTTGGATTTAATTTTTCAAGGTTGTTTCTGAGCATTTAAATTTTTATTATATTTTCAATTAATTTATTATTTCAAATCAGACAAAATATTTAACAATAGTTGAATCTGGTAGTAAGAATTTTTGTAGCGACTTAAGTGATGTTCAATGCATTGATTCAATTTTATTATTTTCACATTTTAATTTCATTTGTTATATGGAAACTTTTATCAAGTTGGTTAATTGAAATGATTCTATCCATTTTAAATCCTATGACCTTTTATTAAAGGAAAACATGAACACCAATTTTCCATTTCCTTCAAAATATCAACATTAAAGTTTACATGTTTTTAAGGGTTCCTCAAAGGGTGTTTTTTATGGGTTTCAATAGTGCATCAATTACCAAAGTAAAATAACTTTCCGTTAAAATTATCTTTAAAAACGCCAATGGTTTAAGTAGCTACAAGTTAAGTATTTTTTATTATGTTATAAATGTTTTCTAACAGAAAAGTCCTCGCAACTTATGGTTCATGCCCCGTGGCCAGAATCTTCATGGTCAGAATCTCTATATGGTATAATTAATCACGTTGGGGTCGGGTGGTTTGCCGGGTAGGGGTTCAGGTAAATTGCAATATGAAAATGTGAGACATCCCTTAGCGACGTGTACAATGTAGCACATACACATTCCCTCAATCGTAAGCCTTTCGTTACCTCTTGAAAGGCCTGTGTGTGAACTATTAATCACTGACCTGTCAGTTTCAGCAAGGGAGGAATGAAAGGGGAGGGGTTCTCCTCAATCCTGAGAGTCTCGGGTAGCCATGTTTGGTCACAAGTCATTTGAATTACTAAATGCAGAAAGGAATCCGTTCATTTTTTTGGTCTCTCCTGTAAATACGTATAAGTAGTTTTTGTTCCAAATTTCTTTATTTGACAACTTTTGAAGCTCTGATTATCATAATGTATATCCTTATAAAAGCTTAATCCTTATTAAGCTTAGATACACAGTACCTCAAAATCATCAAAAATGTCATTTTTTTGAAAATTTTGTTTTTAAACCATGATGCAAAGTTCTTTAATTTTATAATTTGCCTCCCAGTTGGCACTATTAAAAAATTGAAACTTTATCTTAATTATCTCACTTTCAATTTTTCAGTTCGGGTTTTTCATAAATCCCCAAGGCTTTTGTAAATATTTAAGCTAGAGCCCCAAAGAGTATTTTTTTCTTACATTGACAAATATGAGTTTCATGAAAGTGTGGACGTAATAAGATCTGTTTTTTTTTAATTTTCAAGTTAAAAAATAATTTTTAAAAAGTCAAAATTTACCTTTGCACATAAACCTTTACTTTGCTTTGTTGGCTAGATTAAAATCCTTCCACAGTTTGATGAACATGTGTTCAAAGAAAAAGTTTAAAAATTCTTTAAACTGTGAGTAGTAAGATTTTTAAAAGCTTTAAAAAATGAAAATTTTAATTTTTGCAAAACATCTTGTATAAATACATTTTTCTTGTAATATCTGTTGAAAACTAATTAAAAATCGTCTTATTTATATTTTATAATTATAAATATCCATTTTTGGTTCTCCATTGGAATTGTATATGGCGAACTATTACCCAACAAGACCCTTAATCAGTTCCTCTAGTAATATGCCTAGAATTGAAATAAATTTTGGTGCTCCTAAAACTTACAATTACTTTCAATTCATGTTTTAATTGCGTATAGGAATTTTATATATTTTCAAACGTTACCATTTTAAAACCCAGACAGACCTAGATGCCTGTCGCCATATGAGACACCTTTGCTTCTTTTATTTATCCAACTCTTTTGTGTACATGTTATCATGTCAAGCCTTTGATTCGGTTGTAAAGCAGGCAGGTCTAAATGGATAGTGATAAATAGTAACTAGTCCCCCCTCAAAGAGGTTGACACTTTGAATAGTATGGTAACTTCTAAACTTCTTCAAAAGGGTTTCGGGGTGTGGCAATGACCGTTATCAATCATTCTCACAATAGAATTTTCCGAATTTCCTATTTACTGAAAAATTTCAAATTACTTTAGGACAACAAAAACCGCCAAAATAAATTATCACAATGATAATTTGTTATTTTGAAGCATTTATACAGTTATACACGCTTAAACGTAAATCAAAACTAACCAGCTTTTTATGCAAAAAATGGAACGCTGTGTGCCCCTTTCTTAATAGACAAATAATGAAACATACAGAATCACATACTGCTGGACGTTGTTACGTAATTCCGAACTGATTTAATGACGAAAATAAATTTTTCTTCATGTATTCAATTTAAATATAGTTTCCCATGCGATTGCTGACGTGGAAACAGCGATTTTAATAAATAATAAATAAATGTCAATGTGATTTAACTGTGCAGACTGTTGACAGATAAAAAGAATAAACTAAACTCCTCGGCGCAGCAGCCCATTACTAGGCCAAGGCCTGCCGTGCCCATTTCAGCTTTCGTGACCTAGGGATCTGGGGTGCTAGGCATATGTCCCGGTAAGGTGGTCAGCCTCACGCGGAACCCCAGTGTTTAGTTCCCAAGCATGCTTGGTACCCATTTTATCGACTCACTCAAGGGATGAAAGGATGGGTCAACCTCGCCCAATCCGGGATTCGATCCCCGGACCTGTGTCATGGCAATGCAAAGCACTACCACTAAGCCACTGGCACTCAAAGAGAAAGAAGTGAAGGTCGCTGATGTCATACCTTTGTAATACAGAATATTTTTTTTAATCGGACGGATAGTACTGAGTTAGTACTGAGTTTGATTTGAGACGGAGCACAGTGGGGCAAAAGTCGCAAAAGATGGCCAAAAGTATTTGACGGATTTTAAACGAACTATGAAGTATTAGATTATGTTTTATGAACTATTTTAAGAACAAAATTGAGTCAAAATAAGTAAAATATATATTCATTATTAAATATTCGGTTGATATTATTCTGCATATTTTAAATTCTTTGTTACGGACTTACTATTTTTACTTTTTATTACTATACTTTACTATTACTATTATTTAGGGTATGTTTCAGACATTATGTATAGAATATATTTAGTGAAAATAAGTCATGTTCAAATTATTTTTTTATTTATGATCAAAAACTCAAAAAAAAAAGCGCGTTTTTAATGATTTGGAATAGCAGCCAAGTGAAGTAATTATCCAAACAATAAACAACATGAGAGCGCTTTCTTTCTTATGCTCAACTCCATTTAAAATCAGGGCCGGATTTAAGGTTTGCCGCTTGTAGGCTAACGATTGATTTTTCGCCAGATATAGTTTTCTTTACTTTTTGTTTCTTTTTACATATTAGAATCATCTATGTACCTTTACACTCAAATCGAAAGCGAAAAATTACGCGAAATAATTTTTTAAACCGTTCTACTATTTTTCTTACAACTTCCAAATCCGGGTAGAGGGTGCAATTGCCCTCGCAACTACCATGTTTGACAACTAAATATTAGTACTATATGTACGTTTACGATTTACGCATTAATTTAAATTATTAGTTTTCTTTCTTACGACGAGATTTCACTTGAAACCATTTATATAGGTTCTAAACTTTATCATAGAACTATTTTAGCGGGGGGATAGGGGGGATTTTTTTTTATTTAACCCAAACGTCTACAGTTAAACTATTGAATTATGACGGGGAAATAATGAATTTAATTTTTTAAATGAAAATATTAAAAATACGATAAAAACTCATAACTAAAAATAAACATAACATACCTTCAGGTGTGTTTTGCATTTTTAATCTCTATTTTTAAAACGCACAAAATTCTCTGTGACTTTTTAAGAGTCATTAATTCATCGGCACGAAACTCTTTTACTATCTTTCCCGAAAACCAGATGTCGCCGTGTTTTTAAACTAGAAAAAAACACTTATCGCCTACTAGGCGAAAAAGCAATCGTTCAGTGCGTTTTTTTTTTATCGCCAATGAAATTCGAGGCCCCACGACTGAGGCCCCCCAGGGTCTGGATTCCTTCCCCCTCCTTCTAGAGGGGATGAAGAGATAAGAACATAGAGGATTATTTGAATGTCGGGGTTCTGGGTGGTTTTAGCTGATAACTATTTTAACTGGTTCTGATACTAAAGCTTACAATTTGTAGAAGCATTTGTAGAAGTAAAGAAATTTAATAAAGTGATTATATTTTTTGCAACCATATTACGTCATTAAAAGTATATATTTGGAATGATTGCCTAAAGAAGAAATTTTTTATGGCACAAAAAATCTTTTCTGAAAATCAATTTTAAAATGTTTTAAAGTAAAATTGCTAAAATTAAAACTATTTGATGTTGGTTTAACTATTTTATGGTTTTTTTCTTAATTTATTATTCAATTAACGAATGTGAAAGATTATGTAATGGAAGTATTGAAGTGCGGTCGAAAATCCGAATTTTGCTTTTGGAGGACGCTGAATTTAAAAAGAATTTTTTTTTTTTTTTAAATGTTCGTCTGTCATTATCAGATGGATGTAATTGATTCAACGAACGGTAATGGAAAGTCGTGAAGTGGTACACACTCATAGATTTAATTATGATTAATACATTATTTCATCGAAGCAATTTCGCGAAACTGAAAAGTTGTGTTTACGACGGGTTTCTTTATAATAATTCATTATCAGTGATTTGCTATAAACGCTACAATAAATTTCCTTAACGTAACAAACTGTCTTTAGTTTGTTCAAATACTACAAAGTTCTTTCAACCACAATACAGATCTTTTGTTGTACAAAGTCTATAGTGGTGACAGAGGTTCCTGCAATTACAATATGATGCATAGAATGTAGGAGGAACTAGGGACATTTGACCCCCAAGGGTACATGACCAATGCCTTTCTCTCAGCAATGGAAAAGTTATGTGAGTTGAAAGTGGCATCACTTTTTTCCTTTCAGCCAGTTGATCACATGGTGAAAAAAACCAAGCTGAATCATAGCGTATTTGTTAAGTTATGCGAAGAAATACGTTTTCATGCACTGAAAGTAAATTTTTGAGAGCGTAAGGTTTTTCGGTCTACATTTTTTGGTTTAAAAGAAAGATTTTTTCAATTAGTCATTTGTTTAGTTCATGCTATTAGCTACAGTTACATGCATAATATTGTAATGTAATTATTCGCAAATGTCTTTGTTTTGGGATTAAACAAAAAAAGTGCAACTAGGGATAAGTGACCCAAGCCAATTAGGGATATGTGACCCAAGTAAACACAAAAGTAGACAGAAGTAGACCAAGTAAATTTTTTTAAAAAATCAGGGAGCCCCAAAAAGAAAAAGACGGGTTTAACAAGAAAAAGGTTTTGTTGGGAAAGGGGTAAAAGGGAAATTTTTTTTTAACGAGCACAATTAATATGAAAAAAAAATTGATGGAAAATTTTTAAAAAATGCCTAAAAGGATAATGCACCCAAAAGTTTTGGTAAAATAGTAGCGATTTTCAACCAATGTGTTTTTTTTCAAAATAAAAGAAGCCCCAGTTTCGTATTGAACAGAATTACTTTTAAATTTGAATATTTCGTTAATTAAGCAAATTAATAGATAAAAATAAAAGTAAAATTTTGTCAAAAAAATATAAAATTTATATAAACTTTAAATTGATATTATTTTGTTATTTGGAAAAATTTTTTTGATTTTTTAAGTTAACACCATTTTTTGGGGTGGGCACGTACCCTGATGGTGGGTCATGTACCCTATGATTGGGAAAATGCCCCAAAATAAATTTTAAAAAATTTTAATTTTTACTACTTTTGTTTTAATATACAAAAAAATAAATTTATTTGTGATACTTTAGAAGTATAAATTATCGCATTTACCTTTCATAAATAGTTTTTTTTAAAAATTTACAAGAAAAAAAAATACGGTGGGGTCATATGTCCCTGGTTCCCTCTATGCTTTCTTAAGAAAAGTGTTAGAAAAGTTTAAAAAATTTGATATTGCGGTATTTCCCCAAAAAGGAGAATTTTGCTAGTTGGAAAGGGATATTTTGCTATATTGTGAGATATTATAAATTTTCGGGGCCCGAATTTTAAAAAAGGGGATACGGGGATAAATTATTTTGGCTTAAAAATAAAAAAGTTTTAAATTTTTTTTTTTCTTTCTTTTCCCCAAGTTTGCTTGAAAAGTTCCCAAAATTTGTATCTCTTAGAACTTTTTTGAAAAAAACCCTAAAGGAGTTATAGAAAAAAATGCAATAACTTTTTTGTTTATCTGAAATTGCCCTGAATTTTAAACAAAAGGGTTTTTTGTCTTAGTAAGTCCCCTTTTTTTACATAAAATTTTTAAAAATTAAATTTTTTTTTTTTTGTTATGTTTAATTTTAAAAGTAAAAATGAGAAAAATTAAAAAAAATATAGTAAAAATTGATTTTTTGTATTGAAAGTATCTTCTGAAGTTTTTTAATACTTTTTATGGTATGGGGAGTAAAAAATTACGTACGCAAAAAGTTTTGATTTTTTTAACCACTCTTTCGCCCCCCCCTTTGTAGCTGCTTCACTTTAATCGAAACCCCCTTAAAATTGCGTCCTTGTAGACCCCCCCTTTTTTTCAAAGAAAAAAAATTAATTTAAAATTTTTCCTTGTTCGAAATTTAAAAAAAAAAAGAAAAATTTTTTAAAATAATATTTTTTAAAAAATTAATTTGAAAAAAAAAATTTTTAAATTTAATAAAATAATTTAAAAAGGAATAGCCCCTTTTTTATTTTCTTTCCGTTGTCCAAGGGCAACTACCCAAATTTGCAAACTTAAAAAGGGGCCTGGGTGTAACGGGTTTTTTTGGGGTTTTGGTTTATCCAGGTCCAAAAAGAATAGATGTCCTCGTGTAAATAGTGATAGTTTTAGTTGGTCAAGATGTGCACAATTTTCAGGTGTTCGAAGTACCCTTAGGAAAAGGTCTTAAAAGTAAGAGGCTAAAATTCCAAGTTGGGCAATAAAATCTCCTATCCTCTTTTGAAATAAAGGTTTTCATCTAGTTTCAGTTGAAAAAAATTTTAAATTTTAAAAAAGGGCCCCCAGGTAAAATGTTAAAATTTATCACGGTTTTAATTTTTTTTAAAAAGATAAACCTAATAAAAGATTTTCCTTTAGGGATATTTTTGGTTTTCAATAAATAGTTTTTTGGAATGTGACATTCGGTTAAATAGATTTTTTACAAACTTGATTTATTCGGGGGAAAGGGGATAACTGGGCCATGTGATGCCCCCCAATTTTAATTTTGGGGCCCCCCCCCCCCCCCCTTTTTAGCCCCTTTTTTTTGGGAATTTTTTTGGGTTAGAAAAAAATTTAAGTCCCAGGTCTGTTAAAACCTAGTTTACGTTTTAAACGTAATGTGAAATCAAAAAAATTTTAAAAACCCCTTTATTTTTAAAATCTTTTTTCAATTTAAATTTTAAAACCCAAAAATTGGAATTAGTCAGGGCATGCAAAATTTTGAGTGAATTTATTTTTTGTTGTTTTTCCCAAGATTTTTGCAACGTTTTTTTTTTCAATATTCTAATGCTCAATCAGTTGAAAAAATCAAAATTTAAAAAAACCCTTTTCTAAATTTTTCCCCCAAATTTTTTTTTTTCCCCCAAAATCAGGGGTAAAAATTTTGGGTTTTTTTCAATAATTTTTAAATTTAAAATCATCATGAGGTTAGTCAATTTAATTAAAAAGAATAACATTTTTTAGTGTTTTCCCCAAAAAAAAGGAGATAAACTGAATTTTGAAAATTTGGGGTTTTCCCCGATTTTAGGTGACATTACAATCTTAATATCCTGAAAAAATCATCGACAAAAATGTTTCAAAATAAAAAAATTTTTGGGGGGGGTATTGTGGAGGTTTTCAATATTGTTTAAATTTTCAAAATTTTAAAAAAATGATTTAATACCCGTAATTGCAACTATTGGTTTAAACTAGATGTAACTTGAGTCAGTCTAAAAAATTATTTTTGGGGTCAAATTAAAAATAGCAGATCGTTTTTGTTAATTTATTTTTTTTAAAAATATTTTGATGCATGAAAAGAAAAAATTTAGCTAAGTAATTTTATGATGTTTGGGGCTTTTTTTTCTTCAAAAGCTGTTTAAAAATTCAGTTAAATTCTTATCTATTACCCGCTTTACATTTGAAAAAGCTTGGGGAAGTTGGAAGAAAAACACGATAAGTTTTATATTAAACTTTTTTTTAAACAACAAAAAACCGCTATTTTATTTTTTATTTTAAATTCATTAAACAAAGTTTTGATACCAAAAGAGTTATCTTTTTTTTTACAGTGAAAAAAAATTTCAATGTTTCAAATGATAAATTTTGAAAAAATCATTTTTTTTTAAAATCCCAAATTTTTTGCACATTTTCGTAACCTACCATTTATTTTAAATTTTTTGAAATTGATGCACCCCTTTTTGTTTTTAAAAAAAACCCCTTTCCCTTTTTTTCCCCAATTCTTACAACAAGAAAAAAAAAAAAAAAAAAAAAAAAGTTCTTTGCCAAAAAAAACCGGGGTTTTAATTTTCCCATACGACTGTCCCGTTACCAAGCAAAAACCCAAACCCCCCCTTTGGGTTAAGTCCTTTGTTCCCCCTTCCCCCCCCCCCTCCCCGCAAGCCACGGGGAAAGCGCAAAGGCATTTTCACGAAGCCCAAAAGGGTTCTATTAAAAGGGACAGGGGGGAAAGGGGTTCCCCCGTTTTGACAGATGGAACAAAATCCAGAACCCCCCCCCCTAGTAGAGAGTAAGTCCCTTTAAAATTTGTTGGCGAACCTTTCAGGTGATCGCCAAATGTGGGGCCCCCCCTTTCCCCTTTCCAAAAAAACCCCAAAAAAACTTTTCTTAAATTTTTGAAAAAAAACAAATATTTAAATTTTAAAATTTTTTTTTCGAAAAAAATGAAAAAAAAAAATTCGATTGTGTTAAAAAATATAAATTTTTCCCCAGTTATCTTTATTTTTTTTGAGTACATGTCATACACAAAAGGGAATTTTGATTTCCCCACTGTTTTTCCAAAATTTTTTAAAAAAAAATATCAAAAATACTCAAGATGTGTTTTTCAAATTTTTTTTTCTGATAGTCTATTTTAAATCTTTTTTTCTTTAAAATTTTGTCAAAAAAAAAAGTGGCCATATTAAAATTTGGGGGGGTCATTTAGTCGGAAAAGTTTTTCCATGGGGAAACCCTTTTCGATTTTAAAAGGGGGAAATTTGGCTTCTGCTTTAAAAGTTTAAAATCACTTTTGGGGAAAGTCACCCCTTTTTTTTTTTACTTTGAGCGCGAGTACGGTAAAAAAAATAATCAAAAAAAAAAAGAATATTAACGGGTTTCAACCCGGGTTTAAATTGTCTGCCCCGGGTTTTTCCAAAAAAATATAAAAATTTTTTTTAAAAGGTTTTTTTTTGACTTTTGGCCCCGTTTTACGATTTTTTTCCCCCTGTGCGGAATTTTTACAATATTCTTTTTGAAAAATTTTTTAAATTTTAGTTTAAAAAGAATATTTTTTTTGTACCGGAGAATTTCATATTTCCTTTTTCTATATACATCGCTTTTAGGAGGAGAAAAATTCTTGGAGAAATTTTTTTTTTTGGCAAATAAATTTATTTGGGAGGAAATTTTTGCGAGAAACCAAAAATTTTCCTTTAAAAAGTAAAGCCCCAAAAATTTTAAACATTTTTTAGCCTAATTCTTCCCCTTTAAAACTTTAAAAGACGTTTTTGGGAAGAAAATTTGCCACGCCCCCCCCCCCCAAAAGATTTTTTGTTATCAAATAAACAAAATGTATAAGACAAAAAGAAGCCCCTTTTGGTGTGTGTCCTAATAATTAATTTTAAAACAAATTAAGTATCAAAAAAAATTAAGTTAACCCCAAACCCCCGGGGGTTAAACTTTTTTAAATTTTAAAAATTTTTTTACGGGAAAAGAAGGTGTTAAGTTCGTTCAAAAAGTCTTCCTTAATAGGGCCCAAAAAAAAATTTTAAAATTTTAAAAAATTTAATTTTTTTTTTTTTTTAAATACAAAAAAAAATAGTGCATTTCAGTGGAAACCAAAAATGGACGCATTTTGGTAAAACATTTCCCCAAAGAAGTTCCAAAGCTTCCCCCCATTGTGTGTTCCCCCTTTCCCCCCCCGCCTACTTTAGAGTTGGGTTTTCCTTTTCTAAACCGGCCCCTAACACCTGGCTCTCTTGAGGGGCCCTGTAGTGAAAATCCCCCCTACAATTTTCGTGCAATTTTCCTTTTTGGAAATAAAAAAAAGAGACACTAACATCATCACAATACAACCCCTTTTCCACCCCCTGCTTGCATTTTTCAGTTCCGAAAAACCCGGGGGTTTTTAAAGGGTGGGGATTTTAGTCCCCGGGGAAACACCATTTTGTGCCCCCAGTAAAACTATGAAAGAAAATACAAGGAGGGGGGGCTTTGGTCCCCCAAGAGTCAACCCCTCTGCGTTTTTAAAAAGAACTTCTCTTTTTCCCCCCCCTTTCTCAAAGCTTGAGACCCCGAAGACCTGATGAAAGGTTTTGCTTCTTTTTTTGGGGAAACATTCGAAATTTCGAGGCCAAAAGATAATTATGGTTACCTCCCCCTTCGACACATGGACATATTTTAAAAACCCGGGCCCTTCTTTTTTTGAAGGTTTTATTCCCCGACATTTTTAAATCAGGTTCATGGTCCCTTTTATCATTTTGTCAGACACGGCGAAGGTAGAAAGGAATCAAAGTTTTTTTTATTTTTATTTGGTTTTAAAAAAAAAACTTTT